>CALNHX010004436.1:0-127779 GCA_940337035.1 Agriotes lineatus
TAGAGAAAATTTTATTGTACTACTATTATACCTAGTATCGGTGAAAATATAATAATTGTATCCCTGGTAAGCGTGCCAACACTAACAGGTGCTCAAAAACTGGCTTAAAATTGATTGCAGATATTGTAAAAGCTGTAGGAGTGCATTTGGAGCTTAGTTAACCATTTAAAGCTGCTATATTAAATTTTTATGCATCCAAAAAATTCAAGTTCAATAGTTTAGTATTGAGGTGCGTTAAAACGACTAGAAAGCACGTTTTTCAGTCAATATTTACTACAGAAAATTTTATTGTACTACTATAATACCTAGTTTCGATCAAAATATAATAATTTTGTCCTGGTAAGCGTGCCAATACTAACAGGTGCTTAACAACTGGCCTAGAATTGATTATAGCAATTGTAAAAGCTGTAGAAGTGCATTTGGAGCTTATTTAGCCATATAAAGCTGCTGTATTAAATTTTTCTGCATCCAAAAAATTCAAGTTCAATAATTTAGTATTAAGATGGCTTAAAACGTCTGAAAAAAACGTTTTTTAATATATATTAACTACAGAAAATTTTATTGTACTACTATTATACCTAGTATCGATCAAAATATAATAATTTTATCCCTGGTAAGCGTGCCAACACTATCAGGTGCTCAAAAACTGGCTTAAAGTTGATTGCAGAGATTGTAAAAGCTGTAGGAGTGCATTTGGAGCTTAGTTAGCCATTTAAAGCTGCTATATAAAATTTTTCTGCATCCAAAAAATTCAAGTTCAATAGTTTAGAATTAAGATAGTTTAAAAGTCTGAAAACCACTTTTTTCAATATATAACTACAGAAAATTTTATTGTACTACTATTATACTTAGTATCGATCAAAATATAATAATTTTATCCCTGGTAAGCGCGCCAACACTAACAGGCGCTCAAAAACTGGCTTAAAGTTGATTGCAGAGATTGTAAAAGCTGTAGGAGTGCATTTGGAGCTTAGTTAGCCATTTAAAGCTGCTATATTAAATTTTTCTGCATCCAAAAAATTGAAGTACAATAGTTTAGTATTAAGGTGAGTTAAAACGTTTAATAAGCACGTTTTTCAGTAAATATTAACTACAGAAAATTTTATTGTTCTACTATGATACCTAGTTTAGATCAAAATATAATAATTTTAACCCTGGGAAGTGTGCCATCACTTGCAGGGGCTCAGCAGATGGCTTAGAATTGATTGCAGAGGCTGTAAAAGCTGTAGGAGTGCATTTGGAGTTTAGTTAACCAACAAAATTGCTAAATTAAATTTTTCCGCATCCAAAAAATTCAAGTTTAATAGGTTAGTATTAAGGTGCGTTAAAACGTTTAATAAGAACATTTTTCAGTAAATATTAACTACAGAAAATTTTATTGTACTAGTGTCGATCAAAATATAATAATTTTATTCTTTGTATGTGTGCCATTATTAGCAGGTGCTCAACAACTGGCTTAGAATTGATTGCAGAGGCTGTAAAAGCTGTAGGAGTGCATTTGGAGTTTAGTTAACCAACAAAATTGCTAAATTAAATTTTTCTGCATCCAAAAAATTCAAGTTTAATAGTTTAGTATTAAGGTGCGTTAAACCGTCTGAAAACCACGATTTTCAATATATATTAACTACAGAAAATCTTATTGTACTATTATAATACCTAGTTTCGATCAAAATATAATAACTTTATCCCTGGTAAGCGTGCCAATACTAACAGGTGCTAAACAACTGGCTTAGAATTGATTACAGAAATTGTAAACGCTGTAGAATTGAATTTGGAGCTTATTTAGCCATATAAAACTGCGGTATTAAATTTTTCCACATCCAAAAAATTCAAGTTCAATAGTTTAGAATTAAGATGGTTTAAAACGTCTGAAAACCACTTTTTTCAATATATTTAACTACAGAAAATTTTATTGTACTAATATTATACCTGGTATCGATCAAAATATAATAATTTTATCCCTGGTAAGCGTGCCAACACTAACAGGTGCTCAAAAACTGGCTTAAAATTAATTGCAGAGATTGTAAAAGCTGTAGGAGTGCATTTGGAGCTTAGCCATATAAAGCTGCTATATTAATTTTTTCTGCATCCAAAAAATTCAAGTTTAATAGTTTAGTATTGAGGTTCGTTAAAACGTCTAGAAAGCACGTTTTTCAGTACAGAAAATTTTATTGTACTACTGTAATATCTAGTTTCGATCAAAATATAATAATTTTATCCCTGGTAAGCGTGCCAATACTAACAGGTGCTTAACAGCTGGCTTAGAATTGATTACAGAAATTGTAAACGTTGTAGAATGGCATTTGGAGCTTATTTAGCCATATCAAACGGCTGTATTAAATTTTTCCGCATCCAAAAAATTCAAGTTTAATAGTTTAGAATTAAGATGGTTTATAACGTCTGAAAACCACTTTTATCAATATATTTAACTACAGAAAATTTTATTGTACTAATATTATACCTAGTATCGATCAAAATATAATCATTTTATCCCTGGTAAGCATGCCAACACTAACAGGTGCTTAACAAATGGCTTAGAATTAATTACAGAAATTGTAAACGCTGCAGAAGTGCACTTGAAGCTTATTTAGCAATATAAAACTGCTGTATTAAATTTTTCTGCATCCAAAAATTCAAGTTCAATAATTTAGTATTAAGATGGTTTAAAACGTCTGAAAAAAACGTTTTTCAATATATATTAACTAGAGAAAATTTTATTGTACTACTATTATACCTAGTATCGATCAAAATATAATAATTTTATCCCTGGTAAGCGTGCCAACACTAACAGGTGCTCAAAAACTGGCTTAAAATTGATTGCAGATATTGTAAAAGCTGTAGGAGTGCATTTGGAGCTTAGTTAACCATTTAAAGCTGCTATATTAAATTTTTATGCATCCAAAAAATTCAAGTTCAATAGTTTAGTATTGAGGTGCGTTAAAACGACTAGAAAGCACGTTTTTCAGTCAATATTTACTACAGAAAATTTTATTGTACTACTATAATACCTAGTTTCGATCAAAATATAATAATTTTGTCCTGGTAAGCGTGCCAATACTAACAGGTGCTTAACAACTGGCCTAGAATTGATTATAGCAATTGTAAAAGCTGTAGAAGTGCATTTGGAGCTTATTTAGCCATATAAAGCTGCTGTATTAAATTTTTCTGCATCCAAAAAATTCAAGTTTAATAGTTTAGTATTAAGGTGCGTTAAACCGTCTGAAAACCACGTTTTTCAATATATATTAACTACAGAAAATTTTATTGTACTACTATAATACCTAGTTTCGATCAAAATATAATAACTTTATCCCTGGTAAGCGTGCCAACACTATCGGGTGCTCAAAAACTGGCTTAAAGTTGATTGCAGAGATTGTAAAAGCTGTAGGAGTGCATTTGGAGCTTAGTTAACCATTTAAAGCTGCTATATTAAATTTTTATGCATCCAAAAAATTCAAGTTCAATAGTTTAGTGTTAAGGTGCCTTAAATCGTCTAAAAAGCACGTTTTTCAGTAAATATTAACTACAGAAAATTTTATTGTACTACTATAATACCTAGTATCGATCAAAATATAATAATTTTATCCCTGGTAAGCGTGCCAACACTAACAGGTGCTCAAAAACTGGCTTAAAATTGATTGCAGATATTGTAAAAGCTGTAGGAGTGCATTTGGAGCTTAGTTAACCATTTAAAGCTGCTATATTAAATTTTTATGCATCCAAAAAATTCAAGTTCAATAGTTTAGTATTGAGGTGCGTTAAAACGACTAGAAAGCACGTTTTTCAGTCAATATTTACTACAGAAAATTTTATTGTACTACTATAATACCTAGTTTCGATCAAAATATAATAATTTTGTCCTGGTAAGCGTGCCAATACTAACAGGTGCTTAACAACTGGCCTAGAATTGATTATAGCAATTGTAAAAGCTGTAGAAGTGCATTTGGAGCTTATTTAGCCATATAAAGCTGCTGTATTAAATTTTTCTGCATCCAAAAAATTCAAGTTTAATAGTTTAGTATTAAGGTGCGTTAAACCGTCTGAAAACCACGTTTTTCAATATATATTAACTACAGAAAATTTTATTGTACTACTATAATACCTAGTTTCGATCAAAATATAATAACTTTATCCCTGGTAAGCGTGCCAACACTATCGGGTGCTCAAAAACTGGCTTAAAGTTGATTGCAGAGATTGTAAAAGCTGTAGGAGTGCATTTGGAGCTTAGTTAACCATTTAAAGCTGCTATATTAAATTTTTATGCATCCAAAAAATTCAAGTTCAATAGTTTAGTGTTAAGGTGCCTTAAATCGTCTAAAAAGCACGTTTTTCAGTAAATATTAACTACAGAAAATTTTATTGTACTACTATAATACCTAGTTTCAATCAAGATATAATCATTTTATCCCTGGTAAGCGTGCCAGCACTAACAGGTGCTTAACAAATAGCTTAGAATTGATTACAGAGATTGTAAACGCTGTAGAAGTGCATTTAGAGCATAGTTAGCCATTTAAAGCTGCCATATTAAATTTTTCTGCTTCCAAAAATTCAAGTTCAATAATTTAGTATTAAGATAGTTTAAATCGTCTAAAAAGCACGTTTTTCAGTAAATATTAACTACAGAAAATTTTATTGTATTACTATAATACCTAGTTTCGATCAAAATATAATCATTTTATCCCTGGTAAGCGTGCCAGCACTAACAGGTGCTTAACAAATAGCTTAGAATTGATTACAGAGATTGTAAACGCTGTAGAAGTGCATTTAGAGCATAGTTAGCCATTTAAAGCAGCCATATTAAATTTTTGTGCAACCAAAAAATTCAAGTTCAATAGTTTAGTGTTAAGGTGCGTTAAATCGTCTAAAAAGCACGTTTTTCAGTAAATATTAACTACAGAAAATTTTATTGTACTACTATAATACCTAGTTTCGGTCAAAATATAATAATTTTATCCCTGGTAATGGTGCCAATACTAACAGGTGCTAAACAACTGGCTTAGAACTGATTACAGAAATTGTAAACGCTGTAGAGTTGCATTTGGAGCTTATTTAGCCATATAAAACTGCTGTATTAAATTTTTTCGCATCCAAAAAATTCAAGTTCAATAGTTTAGAATTAAGATGGTTTAAAAGTCTGAAAACCACTTTTTTCAATATATATAACTACAGAAAATTTTATTGTACTACTATTACACCTAGTATCGATCAAAATATAATAATTTTATCCCTGGTAAGCGTGCCAACACTAACAGGTGCTCAAAAACTGGCTTAAAATTGATTGCAGAGATTGTAAACGCTGTAGAAGTGCATTTAGAGCATAGTTAGCCATTTAAAGCTGCCATATTAAATTTTTGTGCAACCAAAAAATTCAAGTACAATAGTTTAGTATTAAGGTGCGTTAAAACGTCTAAAAAGCTCGTTTTTCAGTAAATACTAACTGCAGAAAATTTTATTGTAATACTATAATACCTAGTTAGGATCAAAATATAATAATTTTATTCCTGATAAGCGTGCCAATACTAACAGGTGCTCAACAACTGGCTTAGAATTGATTACAGAGATTGTAAACACTGTAGAAGTTGTCTTTGAAGCTTATTTAGCAATATAAAGCTACTGTATTAAATGTTTCTACATCCAAAAAATTCAACTTTAATAGTTTAGTGTATAGGTGGTTTAAACATCTGAACACCACGTCTTTCAATATATATTAACTACAGAAAATTTTATTGTACTACTATTACACCTAGTATCGATCAAAATATAATAATGTTATCCCTGGTAAGCGTACCAATACTAACAGGTGCTCAAAAACTGGCTTAAAATTGATTGCAGAGATTGTGAAAGCTGTAGGAGTGCATTTGGAACTTAGATAACCATATAAAGCTGCTATATTAAATTTTTCTGCATCCAAAAAATTGAAGTACAATAGTTCAGTATTAAGGTGCGTTAAAACGTTTAATAAGAACAGTTTTCAGTAAATATTAACTACAGAAAATTTTATTGTACTAGTGTCGATCAAAATATAATAATTTTATCCCTAGTAAGTGTGCCATTATTAGCAGGTGCTCAACAACTGGCTTAGAATTGATTGCAGAGGTTGTAAACGCTGTAGGAGTGCATTTGGAGTTTAGTTAACCAACAAAATTCCTAAATTAAACTTTTCTGCATCCAAAAATTCAAGTTCAATAGTTTAGTATTGAGGTGCGTTAAACCGTCTGAAAACCACGTTTTTCAATATACATTAACTACAGAAAATTTTATTGTACTACTATAATACTTAGTTTCGATCAAAATATAATAATTTTATCCCTGGTAAGCGTGCCAATACTAACAGGTGCTAAACAACTGGCTTAGAATTGATTACAGAAATTGTAAACGCTGTAGAATTGCATTTGGAGCTTATTTAGCCATATAAAACTGCTGTATTAAATTTTTCCGCATCCAAAAATTTCAAGTTCAATAGTTTAGAATTAAGGTGGTTTAAAACGTCTGAAAACCACTTTTTTCAATATATATAACTACAGAAAATTTTATTGTACTAATATTATACCTAGTATCGATCAAAATATAATAATTTTATCCCTGGTAAGCGTGCCAACACTAACAGGTGCTCAAAAACCGGCTTAAAATTGATTGCAGAGATTGTAAAAGCTGTAGGAGTGCATTTGGAGCTTAGTTAGCCATTTAAAGCAGCTATATTAAATTCTTCTGCATCCAAAAATTTCAAGTTCAATAGTTTAGAATTAAGGTGGTTTAAAACGTCTGAAAACCACTTTTTTCAATATATATAACTACAGAAAATTTTATTGTACTAATATTATACCTAGTTTAGATCAAAATATAATCATTTTATCCCTGGTAAGAGTGCCAGCACTAACAGGTGCTTAACAAATAGCTTAGAATTGATTACAGAGATTGTAAACGCTGTAGAAGTGCATTTAGAGCATAGTTAGCCCTTTAAAGCTGCCATATTAAATTTTTGTGCATCCAAAAATTTCAAGTTCAGTAGTTTAGTGTTAAGATGCGTTGAATCGTCTAAAAAGCACGTTTTTCAGTAAATATTAACTACAGAAAATTTTATTGTACTACTATAATACCTAGTTTCGATCAAAATATAATAATTTTATCCCTGGTAATCGTGCCTATACTAACAGGTGCTAAATAACTGGCTTAGAATTGATTACAAAAATTGTAAACGCTGTAGAATTGCATTTGTAGCTTATTTAGCCATATAAAACTGCTGTATTAAATTTTTTCGCATCCAAAAAATTCAAGTTCAATAGTTGAGAATTAAGATGGTTTAAAAGTCTGAAAACCACTTTTTTCAATATATATAATTACAGAAAATTTTATTGTACTACTATTATACCTAGTATTGATCAAAATATAATAATTTTATCCCTGGTAAGCGTGCCAACACTAACAGGTGCTCAAAAACTGGCTTAAAATTGATTGCAGAGATTGTAAAAGCTGCAGGAGTGCATTTTGAGCTTAGTTAGCCATATAAAGCTGCTATATTAAATTTTTCTGCATCCAAAAAATTCAAGTACAATAGTTTAGTATTAAGGTGCGTTAAAACGTCTAAAAAGCTCGTTTTTCAGTAAATACTAACTGCAGAAAATTTTATTGTACTACTATAATACCTAGTTAGGATCAAAATATAATAATTTTATTCCTGATAAGCGTGCCAACATTAACAGGTGCTCAACAACTGGCTTAGAAGTGATTACAGAGATTGTAAATACTGTAGAAGTTGTCTTTGAAGCTTATTTAGCAATATAAAGCTATTGTATTAAATGTTTCTACATCCAAAAAATTCAAGTTTAATAGTTTAGTGTTAAGGTGGTTTAAACGTCTGAAAACCACGTCTTTCAATATATATTAATTACAGAAAATTTTATTGTACTACTATTATACCTAGTATCGATCAAAATATAATAATTTTATCCCTAGTAAGCGTGCCAATACTAACAGGTGCTCAAAAACTGGCTTAAAATTGATTGCAGAGATTGTGAAAGCTGTAGGAGAGCATTTGGAACTTAGTTAACCATATAAAGCTGTTATATTAAATTTTTCTGCATCCAAAAAATTGAAGTACAATAGTTTAGTATTAAGGTGCGTTAAAACGTTTAAAAAGCACGTTTTTCAGTAAATATTAACTACAGAAAATTTTATTGTACTGCTATAATAGAGCATCGGACTGCGGCGCGGAAGTCTGGAGTTCAAATCCCAGATCGATGCCTGGCGGGCGGCTTACCCAGTCGCTTTAAATAATTGGGAACCTGCGTTCGAAAAAACAAGGGGTAATAATGCGGATGTCTAATGCGTGGTGCTCACCACATCACCACGTGTTATGAATTTGACACACGACAGCCGGGTGTGAGAGCGAGGATACGGAAGCTCTAACTTTTCGCTTTGCAGGGCAAGCTCCTTCATGGGGTGTTAGTGCCTCACCATTATTATTATTATTACTATAATACCTAGTTTAGATCAAAATATAATAATTTTAACCCTGGGAAGTGTGCCATCACTTGCAGGGGCTCAGCAACTGGCTTAGAAATGATTGCAGAGGTTGTAAAAGCTGTAGGAGTGCATTTGGAGTTTAGTTAACCAACAAAATTGCTAAATTAAATTTTTCTGCATCCAAAAAATTCAAGTTTAATAAGTTAGTATTAAGGTGCGTTAAAACGTTTAATAAGAACAGTTTTCAGTAAATATTAACTACAGAAGATTGTATTGTACTAGTGTCGATCAAAATATAATAATTTTATCCCTTGTTAGTGTGTCATTATTAGCAGGTGCTCAACAACTGGCTTAGAATTGATTGCAGAGGTTGTACAAGCTGTAGGAGTGCATTTGGAGTTTAGTTAACAGACAAATTTGCTAAATTAAATTTTTCTGCATCCAAAAAATTCAAGTTTAATAGTTTAGTATTATGGTGCGTTAAACCGTCTGAAAACCACGTTTTTCAATATATATTAACTACAGAAAATTTTATTGTACTACTATAATACCTAGTTTCGATCAAAATATAATAACTTTATCCCTGGTAAGCGTGCCAATACTAACAGGTGCTAAAAAACTGGCTTAGAATTGATACAGAAATTGTAAACGCTGTAGAATTTCATTTGGAACTTATTTAACCATATAAAACTGCTGTATTAAATTTTTCCGCATCCAAAAAATTCAAGTTTAATAGTTTAGAATTAAGATGGTTTAAAACCACTTTTTTCATATATGTAACTACAGAAAATTTTATTGTACTGCTATTATACCTAGTACCGATCAAAATATAATAATTTTATCCCTGGTAAGCGTGCCAACACTAACAGGTGCTCAAAAACTGGCTTAAAATTGATTCCAGAGATTGTAAAAGCTGTAGGAGTGCATTTGGAGCTTAGTTAGCCATTTAAAGCTGCTATATTAAATTTTTCTGCATCCAAAAAATTCAAGTTTAATAGTTTAGTTTTATGATGCGTTAAATCGTCTAAAAAGCACGTTTTTCAGTAAATATTAACTACAGAAAATTTTATTGTACTACTATTATACCTAGTATCGATCAAAGTATAATAATTTTATCCCTGGTAAGCGTGCCAACTCTAACAGGTGCTTAACAAATGGCTTACAATTGATTACAGAAATTGTAAACGCTGCAGAAGTGCATTTGAAGCTTATTTAGCCATATAAAACTGCTTTATTAAATTTTTCTGCTTCCAAAAATTCAAGTTCAATAATTTAGTATTAAGATGGCTTAAAACGTCTGAAAAAAACGTTTTTCAATATATATTAACTACAGAAAATTTTATTGTACTACTATTATACCTAGTATCGATCAAAATATAATAATTTTATCCCTGGTAAGCGTGCCAACACTAACAGGTGCTCAAAAACTGGCTTAAAGTTGATTGCAGAGATTGTAAAAGCTGTAGGAGTGCATTTGGAGCTTAGTTAGCCATTTAAAGCTGCTATATAAAATTTTTCTGCATCCAAAAAATTCAAGTTCAATAGTTTAGAATTAAGATGGTTTAAAAGTCTGAAAACCACTTTTTTCAATATATAACTACAGAAAATTTTATTGTACTACTATAATAGCTAGTATCGATCAAAATATAATAATGTTATCCCTGGTAAGCGTGCCAACACTATCAGGTTCTCAAAAACTGGCTTAAAGTTGATTGCAGAGATTGTAAAAGCTGTAGGAGTGCATTTTGAGCTTAGTTAGCCATTTAAAGCTGCTATATAAAATTTTTCTGCATCCAAAAAATTCAAGTTCAATAGTTTAGAATTAAGATGGTTTAAAAGTCTGAAAACCACTTTTTTCAATATATAACTACAGAAAATTTTATTGTACTACTATTATACCTAGTATCGATCAAAATATAATAATTTTATCCCTGGTAAGCGCGCCAACACTAACAGGTGCCCAAAAACTGGCTTAAAGTTGATTGCAGAGATTGTAAAAGCTGTAGGAGTGCATTTGGAGCTTAGTTAGCCATTTAAAGCTGCTATATTAAATTTTTCTGCATCCAAAAAATTGAAGTACAATAGTTTAGTATTAAGGTGGGTTAAAACGTTTAATAAGCACGTTTTTCAGTAAATATTAACTACAGAAAATTTTATTGTACTACTATAATACCTAGTATAGATCAAAATATAATAACTTTATCCCTGCTAAGCGTGCCAATACTAACAGGTGCTAAAGAACCGGCATAGAATTGATTACAGAAATTGTAAACGCTGTAGAATTGAATTTGGAGCTTATTTAGCCATATAAAACTGCTATATTCAATTTTTCCACATCCAAAAAATTCAAGTTCAATAGTTTAGAATTAAGATAGTTTAAAACGTCTGAAAACCACTTTTTTCAATATATTTAACCTCAGAAAATTTTATTGTACTAATATTATACCTGGTATCGATCAAAATATAATAATTTTATCCCTGGTAAGCGTGCCAACACTAACAGGTGCTCAAAAACTGGCTTAAAATTAATTGCAGAGATTGTAAAAGCTGTAGGAGTGCATTTGGAGCTTAGTAAGCCATATAAAGCTGCTGTATTAAATTTGTCTGCATCCAAAAAATTCAAGTTTAATAGTTTAGTATTAAGGTGCGTTAAACCGTCTGAAAACCACGCCTTTCAATATATATTAACTACAGAAAATTTTATTGTACTACTATAATACCTAGTATAGATCAAAATATAATAATTTTATCCCTGGTAAGCGTGCCAACACTATCAGGTGCTCAAAAACTGGCTTAAAGTTGATTGCAGATATTGTAAAAGCTGTAGGAGTATATTTGGAGCTTAGTTAACCATTTAAAGCTGCTATATTAAATTTTTCTGCATCCAAAAAATTCAAGTTTAATAGTTTAGTGTTAAGGTGCGTTAAATCGTCTAAAAAGCACGTTTTCAGTAAATATTAACTACAGAAAATTTTATTGTACTACTATAATACCTAGTTTCAATCAAGTTATAATCATTTTATCCCTGGTAAGCGTGCCAACACTATCAGGTGCTTAAAAAATGGCTTAGAATGGAATTCAGAAATTGTAAACACTGCAGAAGTGCATTTGAAGCTTATTTAGCAATATAAAACTGCTGTATTAAATTTTTCTCTATCCAAAAAATTCAAGTTCAATAATTTAGTATTAAGATGGTTTAAAACGTCTGAAAAAAACGTTTTTCAATATATATTAACTACAGAAAATTTTATTGTACTACTATTATACCTAGTATCGGTCAAAATATAATAATTTTATCCCTGGTAATCAAAATATAATAATTTTTTCCCTGGTAAGCGTGCCAATACTAACAGGTACTTAACAACTGGCCTAGAATTGATTATAGCAATTGTAAAAGCTGTAGAAGTGCATTTGGAGCTTATTTAGCAATATAAAGCTGCTGTATTAAATTTTTCTGCATCCAAAAAATTCAAGTTCAATAGTTTAGTGTTAAGGTGCGTTAAATCGTCTAAAAAGCACGTTTTTCAGTAAATATTAACTACAGAAAATTTTATTGTACTACTATAATACCTAGTTTCGATCAAAATATAATAATTTTATCCCTGGTAAGCGTGCCAATACTAACAGGTGTTAAACAACTGGCTTAGAATTGATTATAGAAATTGTAAACGCTGTAGAATTGCATTTGGAACTTATTTAGCCATATAAAACTACTGTATTAAATTTTTCTGCATCCAAAAAATTGAAGTACAATAGTTTATTATTAAGGTGCATTAAAGCGTCTAAAAAGCACGTTTTTCAATAAATATTAACTTAAATTTTTTTTTATTGTACTACTATAACACCTAGTGTCGATCAAAATAAAATAATTTTATCCCTGGTAAGCGTGCCAACATTAACAGGTGCTCAAAAACTGGCTTAAAATTGATTGCAGAGATTGTAAAAGCTGCAGGAGTGCATTTGGAGCTTAGTAAGCCATATAAAGCTGCTGTATTAAATTTTTCTGCATCCAAAAAATTCAAGTTCAATAGTTTAGTATTAAGGTGCGTTAAACCGTCTGAAAACCACGTTTTTCAATATATATATTAACTACAGAAAATTTTATTGTACTACTATAATACCTAGTATCGATCAAAATATAATAATTTTATCCCTGGTAAGCGTGCCAACACTAACAGGTGCTCAAAAACTGGCTTAAAATTGATTGCAGAGATTGTAAAAGCTGCAGGAGTGCATTTGAAGCTTATTTAGCCATATAAAACTGCTATATTAAATTTTTCTGCTTCCAAAAATTCAAGTTCAATAATTTAGTATTAAGATGGCTTAAAACGTCTGAAAAAAACGTTTTTCAATATATATTAACTACAGAAAATTTTATTGTACTACTATTATACCTAGTATCGATCAAAATATAATAATTTTATCCCTGGTAAGCGTACCAACACTAGCAGGTGCTCAAAAACTGGCTTAAAGTTGATTGCAGAGATTGTTAAAGCTGTAGGAGTGCATTTGGAGCTTAGTTAGCCATTTAAAGCTGCTATATAAAATTTTTCTGCATCCAAAAAATTCAAGTTCAATAGTTTAGAATTAAGATGGTTTAAAAGTCTGAAAACCACTTTTTTCAATATATAACTACAGAAAATTTTATTGTACTACTATTATACCTAGTATCGATCAAAATATAATAATTTTATCCCTGGTAAGCGTGCCAACACTATCAGGTGCTCAAAAACTGGCTTAAAGTTGATTGCAGAGATTGTAAAAGCTGTAGGAGTGCATTTGGAGCTTAGTTAGCCATTTAAAGCTGCTATATAAAATTTTTCTGCATCCAAAAAATTCATGTTCAATAGTTTAGAATTAAGATGGTTTCAAAGTCTGAGAACCACTTTTTTCAATATATAACTACAGAAAATTTTATTGTACTACTATTATACCTAGTATCGATCAAAATATAATAATTTTATCCCTGGTAAGCGCGCCAACACTAACAGGTGCTCAAAAACTGGCTTAAAGTTGATTGCAGAGATTGTAAAAGCTGTAGGAGTGCATTTGGAGCTTAGCTAGCCATTTAAAGCTGCTATATTAAATTTTTCTGCATCCAAAAAATTGAAGTACAATAGTTTAGTATTAAGGTGGGTTAAAACGTTTAATAAGCACGTTTTTCAGTAAATATTAACTACAGAAAATTTTATTGTACTACTATGATACCTAGTTTAGATCAAAATATAATAATTTTATACCCTGGGAAGTGTGCCATCACTTGCAGGGGCTCAGCAGATGGCTTAGAATTGATTGCAGAGGCTGTAAAAGCTGCAGGAGTGCATTTGGAGTTTAGTTAACCAACAAAATTGCTAAATTAAATTTTTCCGCATCCAAAAAATTCAAGTTTAATAGGTTAGTATTAAGGTGCGTTAAAACGTTTAATAAGAACATTTTTCAGTAAATATTAACTACAGAAAATTTTATTGTACTAGTGTCGATCAAAATATAATAATTTTATCCTTTGTATGTGTGCCATTATTAGCAGGTGCTCAACAACTGGCTTAGAATTGATTGCAGAGGCTGTAAAAGCTGTAGGAGTGCATTTGGAGTTTAGTTAACCAACAAAATTGCTAAATTAAATTTTTCTGCATCCAAAAAATTCAAGTTTAATAGTTTAGTATTAAGGTGCGTTAGAGCGTCTGAAAACCACGTTTTTCAATATATATTAACTACAGAAAATCTTATTGTACTACTATAATACCTAGTTTCGATCAAAATATAATAACTTTATCCCTGGTAAGCGTGCCAATACTAACAGGTGCTAAACAACTGGCTTAGAATTGATTACAGAAATTGTAAACGCTGTAGAATTGAATTTGGAGCTTATTTAGCCATATAAAACTGCTGTATTAAATTTTTCCACATCCAAAAAATTCAAGTTCAATAGTTTAGAATTAAGATGGTTTAAAACGTCTGAAAACCACTTTTTTCAATATATTTAACTACAGAAAATTTTATTGTACTAATATTATACCTGGTATCGATCAAAATATAATGATTTTATCCCTGGTAAGCGTGCCAACACTAACAGGTGCTCAAAAACTGGCTTAAAATTAATTGCAGAGATTGTAAAAGCTGTAGGAGTGCATTTGGAGCTTAGCCATATAAAGCTGCTATATTAAATTTTTCTGCATCCAAAAAATTCAGGTTTAATAGTTTAGTATTGAGGTTCGTTAAAACGTCTAGAAAGCACGTTTTTCAGTAAATTTTAACTACAGAAAATTTTATTGTACTACTGTAATATATAGTTTCGATCAAAATATAATAATTTTATCCCTGGTAAGCGTGCCAATACTAACAGGTGCTTAACAGCTGGCTTAGAATTGACTACAGAAATTGTAAACGTTGTAGAATTGCATTTGGAGCTTATTTAGCCATATAAAACTGCTGTATTAAATTTTTCCGCGTCCAAAAAATTCAAGTTTAATAGTTTAGAATTAAGATGGTTTATAACGTCTGAGAACCACTTTTATCAATATATTTAACAACAGAAAATTTTATTATACTAATATTATACCTAGTATCGATCAAAATATAATCATTTTATCCCTGGTAAGCATGTCAACACTAACAGGTGCTTAACAAATGGCTTAAAGTTGATTGCAGAGATTGTAAAAGCTGTAGGAGTGCATTTGGAGCTTAGCCATTTAAAGCTGCCATATAAAATTTTTGTGCATCCAAAAAATTCAAGTTCAATAGTTTAGTGTTAAGGTGCGTTAAATCGTCTAAAAAGCACGTTTTTCAGTAAATATTAACTACAGAAAATTTTATTGTACTACTATAATACCTAGTTTCGATCAAAATATAATAATTATATCCCTGGTAATTGTGCCAATACTAACAGGTGCTAAACAACTGGCTTAGAATTGATTACAGAAATTGTAAACGCTGTAGAATTGCATTTGGAGCTTATTTAGCCATATAAAACTGCTGTATTAAATTTTTTTGCATCCAAAAAATTCAAGTTCAATAGTTTAGAATTAAGATAGTTTAAAAGTCTGAAAACCACTTTTTTCAATATACAGGGTGATTTTAAAATGTTTCGCCAAACTTTGAGGTATTATTCTACACACCAAGGCAAGTAAAAAAGTCCATATAAACATGTGTCCAAAAACCGCACGTTTTCGAGTTATGGGCAATTTTTGAATTTGAGAAATAAATCGTAAACTATTAAAAAATATTAAGGTGGCTGGAATACTTCCTGTCAAAGTCAAACAGAAAACAGTTAGGCGTCGTATCAAAATGTACACAAATGCAGAATTAGCAGACATGCATTTTATGTATGGTTGGGCCCATGGAAATACCAGAGAGGCACGTCGTTTGTATGAAGAGCGGTTTCCCAACCGAAAAATTCCAGATAGGAGTATGTTAGGTAGCACCTATCGCAAGTTTTTGGCGCCTATTCCATGGCCGCCACGCTTCCCAGACCTTAATCCGTTAGACTTCTTCCTTTGGGGATATTTAAAAAGCCTCGTGTACACCACCCCCATTAATACAGTAGAGGAGTTAAAGCAGCGTGTTAACGATGCTTGTCAAACTGTTAGAGGAATGCCAGGCGTTTTTGAATGAGTAAGATAGTCATTGGGGCGGCGATTAGATGTCTGTGGGAGATGGGTGGTGAACATATCGAACATCTACTCTGAAGAAGGTTTGATTTCCCAAATTCAAAAATTGCTTGTAACTCGGAAACGCGCGATTTTCGGACACATGTTTATATGAATTTTTTTACTTGCCTTGGTATGTAGAATAATACCTCAAAGTTTGGCGAAACATTTTAAAATCACCCTGTATATAACTACAGAAAATTTTATTGTACTACTATTATACCTAGTATCGATCGAAATATAATAATTTTATCCCTGGTAAGCGTGCCAACGCTAACAGGTGCTCAAAAGCTGGCTTAAAATTGATTGCAGAGATTGTAAAAGCTGCAGGAGTGCATTTGGAGCTTAGTAAGCCATATAAAGCTGCTGTATTAAATTTTTCTGCATCCAAAAAATTCAAGTTCAATAGTTTATTATTAAGGTGCGTTAAACCGTCTGAAAACCACGTTTTTCTATATATAATAACTACAGAAAATTTTATTGTACTACTATAATACCTAGTTTCGATCAAAATATAATAATTTTATCCCTGGTAAGCGTGCCAACACTATCAGGTGCTCAAAAACTGGCTTAAAGTTGATTGCAGAGATTGTAAAAGCTGTAGGAGTGCATTTGGAGCTTAGTTAACCATTTAAAGCTGCTATATTAAATTTGTATGCATCCAAAAAATTCAAGTTCAATAGTTTAGTGTTATGGTGCGTTAATTCGTCTAAAAAGCACGTTTTTCAGTAAATATTAACTACAGAAAATTTTATTGAACTACTATAATACCTAGTTTCAATCAAGATATACTTAATCATTTTATCCCTGGTAAGCGTGCCAACTCTAACAGGTGCTTAACAAATGGCTTACAATTGATTACAGAAATTGTAAACGCTGCAGAAGTGCATTTGAAACTTATTTAGCCATGTAAAACTGCTATATTAAATTTTTCTGCTTCCAAAAATTCAAGTTCAATAATTTAGTATTAAGATAGTTTAAAACGTCTGAAAAAAACGTTTTTCAATATATATTAACTACAGAAAATTTTATTGTACTACTATTATACCTAGTATCGATCAAAATATAATAATTTTATCCCTGGTAAGCGTGCCAACACTAACAGGTGCTCAAAAACTGGCTTAAAGTTGATTGCAGAGATTGTAAAAGCTGTAGGAGTGCATTTGGAGCTTAGTTAGCCATTTAAAGCTGCTATATAAAATTTTTCTGCATCCAAAAAATTCAAGTTCAATAGTTTAGTGTTAAGGTGCGTTAAATCGTCTAAAAAGCACGTTTTCCAGTAAATATTAACTACAGAAAATTTTATTGTATTACTATAATACCTAGTTTCAATCAAGATATAATCATTTTATTCCTGGTAAACGTGCCAGCTCTAACAGGTGCTTAACAAATGGCTTACAATTGATTACAGAAATTGTAAACGCTGCAGAAGTGCATTTGATGCTTATTTAGCCATATAAAACTGCTATATTAAATTTTTCTGCTTCCAAAAATTCAAGTTCAATAATTTAGTATTAAGATAGTTTAAAACGTCTGAAAAAAACGTTTTTCAATATATATTAACTACAGAAAATTTTATTGTACTACTATTATACCTAGTATCGATCAAAATATAATAATTTTATCCCTGGTAAGCGTGCCAACACTAACAGGTGCTCAAAAACTGGCTTAAAGTTGATTGCAGAGATTGTAAAAGCTGTAGGAGTGCATTTGGAGCTTAGTTAGCCATTTAAAGCTGCTATATAAAAATTTTCTGCATCCAAAAAATTCAAGTTCAATAGTTTAGTGTTAAGGTGCGTTAAATCGTCTAAAAAGCACGTTTTTCAGTAAATATTAACTACAGAAAATTTTATTGTACTACTATAATACCTAGTTTCAATCAAGATATAATTATTTTATCCCTGGTAAGCGTGCCAACTCTAACAGGTGCTTAACAAATGGCTTACAATTGATTACAGAAATTGTAAACGCTGCAGAAGTGCATTTGATGCTTATTTAGCCATATAAAACTGCTATATTAAATTTTTCTACTTCCAAAAATTCAAGTTCAATAATTTAGTATTAAGATAGCTTAAAACGTCTGAAAATAACGTTTTTCAATATATATTAACTACAGAAAATTTTATTGTACTACTATGTAACAACCCGCAACAAATTGCGTTTGTAATTATAAGACTTATAAAATTTAAGTTGTTAGAAGAAAAGAATAAGTCAAAGCCGGCCCTGCGTAATTTCAAATATAGCGAACGCGAAAGTGCATTTACCAAGAACGGAAAGCTACATTTGTCGTGGTCAGGAAAAGCGATTCAATTACATCCGGTGCTCACAAAGTAAAAGATTTCTGAGAACAGAGAATGCCGATTTGACACATAGCGCAAACCCGTGTGGGATATGTCAAATTCGCAATTCTCAGAGTGCACAAAGTACAAGTCAAAATGCAAGTGGACAAAACGGGGAAGTCCGAGAAATATACGGCCCTCCACGAGAGAAAATTACCTGGGAGGGAACGCAAACCGCGAGGCCAGTTCACGTCCCGGTTTCGAGTAATAAATTAACCCGTCGAACCATTTTTCGGTGCCAATTCTAACTAAACCAAAATTGCATCTTTTCGATCTAAAACTAAGTGTGTAGTGTCCAACCTTAAGGAAATCCAGGTGCCAAAAAGGGAACCGTAGGACTCCAATCAATTTCAGTCGAACTCAATTTAAATTCATAACTAAACATCGGTCGCGCCGCTTAAATTGAATAATAACCAAATCGAGGGGAAGAAACCACCGCACAGGAGAAAGGTCAGACTTAATTGTTGTCATTTTTATATTAACCAACTCACTGGGCCGTCGCTATGTTTATTCTTTCCTTCCAAAGTAAATTGATGTCATAAACTTTAAGCGTAATTCCGATCCATTCTATTCACGAAACTATAGCAACTTAAGCATAGAGCCGTTTGGGCGAACAAACAGTGTAATTGGGCAGAACTGACAATTGTTTTCCAATATAGTGTTATAATATTCTTTGGCGTTTTATTTTATTTAAAGTAGGCTTTACAACCCCTAAATTAAGAGCAGGGTTCAGCGATCGAGTTAACCTCCGAGGAAGCGTAACTTGTGGTCTAAGAGGGAAAACTACCCCTAAGACCTCCATAAGGGTTGCAGCCCCTAACCTAAGGGTTGCAATACTTTACATTGGTGGCAGCGGACTAACCCTACTCCGAATTAAAAGTTTGAACCCCTTAAGAAACTTAGATTTTTTTTCTCTTGTTTTTATAAAAATTTAAACATAACTCAATTAGAATTTGCCAATCATAGCAGTACTTTACATTGGTGGCAGTACAACCCCTTAACTCGGTCGTTTATCCCTTGCACCTCAGGAATGCCGAAAATACACCCTTAAAAACTTAGAATAAATTTTTTCACTTTTATAAAAATTTCAACACCTAATTTACATCTGCCAACCCTCAATCGGGCGGCAGACAACAAGAGTTACTTTCGTATTTCATCCCCCTAACGTAAAAACAACCCCTAGTGGAAATTTCAGCACGAAAGAATTTTGCAAGAAATTTTATCGGTCGGTAATACGCAGGGAAATCATAGGTTGCAAAAATTTGGCAGCAAATCAATCACAGCGTGTTAAATTAAATACTACAACCCCCATAAGGTATTATTCAAGTGAAGGAAAGTACATCGGAAGGATTACAGAGAGCGCCCAAATTAATATGTGCTTCTAACAATTTTACGCTTGCAGCTATTTAAATAATTTTATTTTTGTGCGATTTTGTGTGTTTTTCTACGTTTTTTCTTTAGGAGCATCAAATTTTGGTAGGTTTCTGTGTGCAACAAGACAGCAACAATAATTTCGAATTCAACGGTGTACTAGTAATTAAAACAATTCGAACGCTCTACAAATAGTAACAAATATTAATCCCCAATACTGTGCAAACAGTAAAAAGAGGCTTCAAAAATTTGGTAGGCAAATAAAACAATTTTAAACAATTTTTCTGCTAATAATCTGCAACAATTAGGGATAACAATCACAATAAATACAATCCCTGCATCATTTTTGCAATTAAATATCGTCTACAACTTTGCCAAGGGTGGCACACATAGGCGTCGCATAAATAAAAGCAAACAAAAACTTGTAAAAATTATTATAATCAGGACAAATACGAAAGCAATAACGTAGGGAGTCATAAAGGCAATTATTTTACGCGTTTAACCGAAAAATAAGTTCACCACTTACAGTATTGGAAAAATTTCACAAATAGGTGCATATATATACGGATTTTTAAATAATCAGGGAGCACTTAGCTAAAAATTTCGCAAATCATAAAGTAATTAGCGTAGAAAGGCTATATTTTCAAATATTTTAGGTCAAAATTTAAAATAAAATGGTATCGCACACAACAGCCACGGAATTGCCGTCGGGTAATCAAGCAACATTACAACCATTTGTGACGCTAGGTATGATTGCGTCTACCGTGGAAAATTTTAGTGGCAAAAATAACATTAGGCAATACTTTGAAAAATTAGACCAACGAGGCATTTTAGACAATTGGTCGGATAGTACAAAATTAAACATATTGAAATATAGGTTAACAGGGGATGCTTATAGTTATTTTAGAACCAACCAAGACCTCGACAGTTTGAGTTATAATGAGTTAAAGGAAAAACTAATAGGCAAGTTTACACAGCGAAAATACCGGGCGAAGCGCTCATACGGCTGGGTAAATGTTATCAAAAATACGACGAATCAATAGCTAATTATGTGTTGCGATTAAAAACGTTAGGCACAGAAATTTTAACAGACGATTTAAAACATGCGACGGACAGTGAAAAGCCTGGGCTAAGAATGAAAAACGGGGAATTACTTTTGAATCAATTCCGAACAGGGGTACACAAAAACATTTTGAAACAGCTAGGTCCACTATTAATGCGAACCGAAAACGTAGATTTGGACAAAGCGGAACAATTTGCCATTCAATTTGAATTATCAGACAAAATGTTTATAAATAAATATAATAATAATACAGTTTTTACAATGCGCGCAACACAAAGCAGAACTTGTTTTAATTGCGGTCGTAATAATCACATAGCACAAAATTGTTATTTGAAGTTTAGGCAACATCACCAAACAAGAAACAACGACTTCAGGTTTAGCACAGGGCGGAACCAGCAAAATTTTTACAAGGCACAAAATAATGCAAATCCTAATGTTAGGTCGGAAAAATTTCAGGATATGTTAACAATAACTTAGGCGGTCAAACCAATCGTAACAATAAAAGGGAACGCAATTTTTATAAGCCGCAAGGCGGGGTTAATACTACAAATCAAATGACAGGGCGGCAGCAACCCCCTTATAACAATTACACGGGAAATAACATAGGAAGGAACTCGCAACAACAAAATAACTTTCAACATTATAGAGGCATGCACAATAAGGGACAAGCAAATTATAATAATAGGCAACATATAACAAAATTTTATGGGAATGGCGCGAACACTACTAGAAATTTCAATGCGACGGCCAACGCAAGGAATCACCAAGGAAATTTTAATAGGCGAGACCAGGGAAGATCTCGAAATAATGTAAATGCAGTAAGTAATTTAAACATGGCAGGGCTTCGTTTGCAACCCCAAAACGGATGCCAGGCAAAATTGTAAAACAAAAAATTCAGGCAAACAACACCTACTTCATCCCTCATTTAGGAAATAAAAATTCGCAAGACACACCTTGCATAGTAAATTTATTAATAAACGGTATATACACGCCATTACTATTGGATAATGGATCTGCAGTAACAATGTTAAAAGAAAAATTTGTCAACAATTGCAATATTATTTTAGAAGATGACATTTATTTGCTAGGAACTTCAGGGCCTGCAGTAAAGGCATTAGGAACTTCACAAGTAAAATTTAGCGTTTGGCCAAGGGATATAACACAAAATTTTAAAGTTATAATATCCAGGGATGAATTGGGTGTTAGTACAGCAGGAATTTTAGGTCGCGATTGGCTAATTAAAAATAAAGCGGTTATAAATTATTACAACTGCACCCTAAAAGTATGGGGCAGACAGTTACCAATTTTACGCCAATCCGAACTAGAGTGGAACAATTTAAATAAGGGGTACAACGGGAGGAATAACGAAATAGGTACGGAGGAAGGATTAATTAGGAAAAATATCGATACACAAGAAGAAGACAACGCAAATATTTTAGAAGAAAGAAATCTAAGGGAAAATAGCTGGCAGGTACAAAAATTGAAGAAATTTCAGGGATTCCAGTCACCCCAGGTAGAAGGGAAAAACGACGGAATACCCACAGAAGCTAAAGTTGGAAATTGTGGGTCTCAACCACCGAAAGAGGTTCGAGACGGAGGTTGCACTCAGCAACATTGCTCGCTCTTGGCCAGTCCAGGAGGCGGAGCGACACAATCCAAAGGGGACTCTCAAGAAAAAGCTGTAAGGGAAACTAATCCAGGATCTACAGCTACAGAAGCAGTAAGGAGGAAGAAGGCAACTAAAACCAATAAAAAGATGGATGTCATACAGGCTGATCACCTAGACGCTATCTTAAACTCTTCAGCATGCGAGGAGGATATTGGAATGAACGCCGAAAAGGTCACAGAAAAATGTGACAAAGAACTGGAGAAAAAGTCCAGTAGTGAAGCCGCGGTTCACATAAATAAAAATGCTAGAAGAAAGCAGACAAATGAAAATGCCAGAGAAGTAGGCAATATTTTTATCCACAGTGTTGGAGAATTAAGTGAAGATGAAGTAGAAAATGAAGACTTCCACACAAATTTCATGGAAAGGCAACGTATATACAGAGAAAACAAAGCTCTGGACCTGCAGCAAGAATACGAAAATAAAGTAAAGGAAGCAAATTACAGAGGGATCCCAAAGAAGAAGCTAAGAAAAAGAAGGAAGTAAACCTAAATATGGTAAGTACAAAGGTAACGAAAAACAAAGAATTCCAAGGAAGTAATAAAAGGAACAGGTAAATTTGGTAAGTGAAAAAGCTTGTGTATCGAAGAAACAAAAATTATACGAAGAAAACAAAGAAGACGAAATCCCAGAAGTCAAGAATTTGGAGAACACGAATGAATACGAAATAAAATTAGTAGAAGATTTAATACTACCCCCCCCCGTGCCGAAATAAATTGCGAAACCAAAAATATGAGTTTCAAAAATATTAAAAAGCAAGAAATTCTGCTAGAACCTACACCGACAGGAATAAACGGTGTATTTGCAGCAAGAACGCTAACGAAAAAATAAGGAATGGTTAACAATAAAACTGGTCAACCTAAATAATAATGAAGAAATTTTAAGGAAAAATACTACAGTGGCAAAAGCGGAAGAAAATTTCAATGTCATAGAAAAGAAGGCAAATGCAAAGGAATATCCAGTTACAGCAATTCATAAATACCAAGAAGATTGGATTATGGAAAATTTCAACTTAGAACACTTAGAAGAATACCCAAAAGGATTAATCTGCGAATTAATAGCGCGCTACAGCGACATCTTCTCGGACGGAGTAAATCTAACCACAGCGCACAACGTAAAACACAAAATAATCGTGGAAAACGACCAACCAATAGCGAAGCGTCCGTACAGAGTTCCATTTCACCAAAGAGAAATATTAAGAAAGGAAATCGATAGGTTGCTAGAAGCAAACATTATTAGGCCATCAAGCTCACCATGGAGTGCACCAGTCATTTTAATCGTGAAAAAACAACCCAATGGAGAAGACAAAGTAAGGATGTGCGTGGACTACAGGGCCCTAAATGCTGTAACGAAGAACGACGTATATCCACTACCATTACTACAGGATGCGACGGATTATTTGGCAAATTCAACGTTATTTAGCGTTTTTGATGTAACTTCAGCTTATCACCAAATCGAAATGGAAGAAAATAGCATCCAATATACAGGATTTTCAACACCTGACTCCCATTATGAATTTTTACGACTACCGTTCGGTTTGTCGAATTCGCCGATGACCTTTCAAAGGTTCATTTCGTTCACATTAGCAGTGTTAAGGTCTTTATAAACTTTTGCCGCCTCTCTTACATGCTGAGTTCATGCTGTGCGCAGTGGACTCCCGTGCCGGCATCCGATTCCAAAAACACTTACGTTTCATCTGTCAAAGTGGCAGCATGCAAACCGGTCACGCACTACGAAAACTAATTCTTTGTAAATGTTAAACTGTTCGTGTTAATTTATGGCAATAAATTACTACCTTTGCTTTTCAACGTGTGTATAATTCAGTGAAACCTACAATCCATACAGTCCACAAATTCCAAGGCGAGCTGACAATCAGGAATGTTCCAAATAACGAAAAACTGAGAAGGCTACAAAACATTGGAACTTCGATCCTGATTAGTGCTCAAACATTGGTCCTACAGAACCGGATATAAACCACATTAGGTCATTGCGGGTCCAAAACAGCGACAGCATTCGACAACATTGGTCATAGGCAAGTACAAAGCATATTCAGGTTGTATGGCATCGCATGCAATCGACCGCAAGGAGCAGCGGTCCAATTTCGCAGCAACGCGTGGAACGAAGAGGGCACATGCGGTGCTCGCAACGAGAGGAAAGAAGACAGCAGACGGTGCTAGCAACGCAAGTTCGTGCAGGTGTCCATCGCAGCTGCTAGCCAGACGGTAGTAGGATCAGAAAACCGGCAAGGCGGCACACACCAATAACAAATGTAAGCCTGATTTCCTATGCATAAATTTGGTTTATTTCGTCTGTGTTTGCATGTGTGCATAATTTCAGCTGCGTATTATTGCGTAAACAAATGGTTTAGGAGTCATATAAACATTTTAATTGCGTGAAATGCCAAGCTATTACGTTTGTTAGCGATATCCCCTGCATGTTTTCATACTGCAGTCACAAATAATCCCGCGTTGTACCAAGGCCGTTTTCTGCGTCGTAGCAACAAGTTTCCCGCGTTGTAACGGGGTTGTTTTCTGCGTCGTAAGCTACAAGTTTCTCGCGTTGTTAGCAAGCGCTGTCTACGTTATAAACAAATTCGCGCCAGAGGCGTGCGAAAGGGTTTTATCATTAAAGAATATTTCAGATTCTGCAAGTAGTAAGGCTACCGCGCGTAGCATTTTGCCTGAAATATCACAGATAGTTGACCCGTTGGGTCCGCGTACCAGAGGCGTACGAAAAGTTAGTTCGATCTGTTAAATTGTTTTTAATCTCAACAATTATGGATTCGCTTGTAAGAGCACGTGGCTCTATTAAAGGAAAGCTTACGCGTTTTGCAAATCACGTGCAATCTTTGCAAAATATTCATGATGAAGATCAATTCTTATCTAGCGCTCAGATTATTCAATTGCAAGAAAGATTGAATGATACAGCCACCTTGTTATCAGAATATTATGCGGTTCATGAGCAAATTTTAGAAACCGGTAAGGATACAGAATTTGAAATGCAACATCAAGTTGAATTTGAAGATTCTTATTATTTTGCAATCGCACAAGCTAAATATTTGATTAATGAATACAACAAGCAGTCTGATGTTGCACCAGATCGTTCTGGATCTCCTAATGGTAGCGTAAGATCAACGCATTCAAATTGCAGTTCACATTGCAATAATCAAGCTGTACGCCTTCCTGCCGTTTCAATTCCCAAATATTCAGGAAACGTTTCAGAATGGCTCGAATTTCGTGAGATTTTTATTAGTTTAATTCATGAGAATCAAGCGTTAACTAATATTCAAAGGCTGCATTACTTAAAGGCTAGTTTACAGGGTGATGCAAGCCAAATTATAAAAAGTTTAGAGTTTACTGAGGGTAATTATACTCTAGCTTGGGAGGCATTGTGCAATCGATACAATGATCCAAAAATTCTGGTTCATAACCACCTCAAGGCAATTTTTGAACTTGAATCTTGCAGTAAGGAATCTGCAACTAAATTACGTACGATTAGCGATATGTTATTCAAACATTTTGCAGCAATCAAGTCATTAGCTACCGAAAGCGAGCTTCTTGATTTTGTTATAATTTATGTAGTTTCTAAAAAACTGGACCCCACTACATTTCGTGAATGGGAGGTCCTTAGAAACCGGTCAAGTTCTGACCTGCCTAATCTTGATGAGTTCAAGGAATTCTTACAAAATACAGCAAAGCTTCTAGAAACTCTAGAGGTAAAAGATAGCAAGCTTGTACCCGAAAAGTCTTCCAAGGTACATTCTAAATCATTTGTGTCAGGTACCCCTTCGTGTCCACTTTGTAAAGGATCTCATTCCTTGTACAAATGCGATAAGTTTGTCAAGATGTCTGTTCTTGACAGAAAGTCAAAGGCAAAAGAGCTCCGCGTATGCTTTAATTGCCTAACTCAGGGTCACCTATCGAGCCTTTGTAGCTCCAAATATACGTGTAGAAAGTGCAAATCAAGGCACAACACACTTCTTCATGAGGATAAGCCTCAGAACGCTTCTTCTAGTCAACCAGGATCTGCGATGTCGGCAGAAACCCCTGTTGAACTAAACCAATCGATTTCTGCATTCTGTTCGAATGCTTTTCAGGTACTCTTACCTACGGCTACCGCTAAACTCATCGCTGATGATGGTACGCCTCATGTTGTGCGAATCCTGCTGGATTCCGGTTCCCAGTCGAACTTTATACGTTCAGATTTGTGTAAAAGGTTGAAGCTTCCAACTCGCGAAGTCAACGTTACTGTTTCTGGCTTAAGTAAAGCCACTTCTCAAATCAAGGCTAGGTGTGATATCAAGCTGCAAGCCCCTCACACTTCATACGGCATTGGCCTATCCTGTCTTGTTCTCGATGAGATTACGGGTGTTACCCCAAGTTTTCGCGTCTAGCGAAACAGTTTCAAGGTTCCTGATAACATCAAGTTATCAGATCTGTCCTACGACCAACCGGGCACCATCGACATTCTGATTGGTTCGCCCATTTTCTGGCAGCTCCTTTGTATTGGACAAATTGGTCTAGGCCCAAATCTTCCCATCCTCCAAAAGACTCGTTTTGGTTGGATTGTTTCTGGCCCTACAGGCCCTCCTTCTGCGTACCCTGTACAGTGCAATCTTGGCACGATCGAGGATGCTTCTGACCCCATTGCTAGGTTTTGGCAACTCGAACATTACCCAGAGGAAAAGGTTCGCACGAATGAAGAGAACGCCTGTGAGGCACATTTTCTGCAAAATACGCAACGAGAAGCGAATGGTCGATTCGTTGTCTCTATCCCTCTCAAGAAACCTGTAGAGGTATTGGGTGATTCATTGCAAGTCTCTCAGAAAAGATTCTTATCAGTAGAGAATATTTCAGATTCTGCAAGTAGTAAGGCTACCACGCGTAGCATCTTGCCTGAAATATCCCAGATTTCAGATTCTGCAAGTAGTAAGGCTACCACGCGTAGCATCTTGCCTGAAATATCCCAGATTTCAGATTCTACAAGTGGTAAGGCTACCAATCGTAGCAGCTTGTCTGAAATATCCCATATTTCAGATTCTGCAAGTAGTAAGGCTACCACGCGTAGCAGCTTGCCTGAAATATCCCAGATTTCAGATTCTGCAAGTAGTAAGGCTACCACGCGTAGCATCTTGCCTGAAATATCCCAGATTTCAGATTCTACAAGTAGTAAGGCTACCAATCGTAGCAGCTTGTCTGAAATTTCCCAGATAGTTGACCCGCTGGGTCTGTCAAGCCTTTGGTGGCACGGTCCCACCTGGCTAAGCGAAAGTGAGGCATCTTGGCCTACTTCCATGTTCAATATTTCAGATTCTACAAGTGGTAAGGCTACCAATCGTAGCAGCTTGTCTGAAATATCCCATATTTCAAATTCTACAAGTAGTAAGGCTACCAAGCGTAGCATCTTGTCTGAAAGATCGCAGATATTTGACCCGCTGGGTCTGTTAAGCCTTTGGTGGCATGGTCCCACCTGGCTAAGCGAAGTCGAGGCATCTTGGCCTGCTTCCAAACATGTTCGTGCTGAGCTTCCAGAATTCAAAAAAGAAGTTCAGAGTCTTCCTGTAACCTCTGTTGAACCATTTCCGTTCAATCAGTATTCAAGCTTCGCTCGCTTACAACGAGTTACAGCTTATTGTTTTATCACAAAAGCAGTGCACCTTGAATTGGTCGCTGATCTTTCTACTGAAACCTTCTTAATGGCTTTTCGCCGGTTTGTGGCTCGTCGAGGCAAACCGCTCCATGTCTACTCAGACAAAGGCACTAACTTTGTAGGCGCTAATTCCGAGTTAATCGAATTAGGCAATTTTCTCGCGGAACAAAACCCTTCTATTTCCGAATCAGTCGCGAACGACGGAGTAGCTTGGCATTTTATACCCGCGCACAGTCCCCACTTTGGCGGATTGTGGGAGGCCGGAATCAAGTCCTCCAAACATCACATACGTCGCGTTATAGGTAACGCTAGTCTAAATTACGATGAATTTTGCACTTTGTTAGCACAGGTGGAAGCGACCTTAAACTCCCGACCCCTGTCCCCTTTGTCCTCTGATCCAAACGACCTTCAGCCTTTGACTCCTGCTCATTTCCTGATTGGTCGTCCGTTGGTGTCACTGCCTGATCCCAACGTTACTGAGATAGTCGAGTCTCGGCTGTCTAAATACCAGAGAATACAACAACTTCACCAGAATGTGTGGAAGAGATGGAGTAAAGAGTACATCTCGGAACTCCAACAGCGCACCAAATGGCGCACGCATCTTTCGGACCTCCAGCCTGGTTCCATGGTCCTCATCAAGGATGACAATCTACCCCCTCTGAAGTGGAGGTTAGGCCGGGTCACCGAGCTGCACCCTGGCCTTGACGGCGTTACGCGTGTGGCGTCAGTGAACACTGTGTCAGGGATCGTGAAGCGATCCTTCGCTAAATTGTGCCCGCTACCTAGTGTTGTGAACTAGTGCGTTAGCGTTCAGCGCAGTTTTCGTAAAGCCTTTGGCTCCCCATTGTTCGGGTTTTCTTGTACTAGATTAAGATCCATGTACTATTAGGCTTTGTATATATGTGTGTTCATGTTACATGTTTTACTCTAGCTTTTACATGTCAACTCTGTACTGTTTTATTTGAAAGGTTACCCTTTCCAAGGCGGGCGGTATGTTAAGGACTTTATAAACTTTTGCCGCCTCTCTTACATGCTGAGTTCATGCTGTGCGCAGTGGACTCCCGTGCCGGCATCCGATTCCAAAAACACTTACGTTTCATCTGTCAAAGTGGCAGCATGCAAA
Source organism: Agriotes lineatus (assembly GCA_940337035.1). Taxonomy (NCBI): domain Eukaryota; kingdom Metazoa; phylum Arthropoda; class Insecta; order Coleoptera; family Elateridae; genus Agriotes; species Agriotes lineatus. The sequence continues at coordinate 29,321 of CALNHX010004436.1, forward strand.
CCGGTCACGCACTACGAAAACTAATTCTTTGTAAATGTTAAACTGTTCGTGTTAATTTATGGCAATAAATTACTACCTTTGCTTTTCAACGTGTGTATAATTCAGTGAAACCTACAATCCATACAGTCCACAAATTCCAAGGCGAGCTGACAATCAGGAATGTTCCAAATAACGAAAAACTGAGAAGGCTACAAAACATTGGAACTTCGATCCTGATTAGTGCTCAAACAAGCAGGTTTAACAGGGAACACTTGCTGGGTATATTTAGACGACATTTTGGTACATAATTCCCTAGGAGTAGAAGACCACATACAAAAACTAAGTGTAGTATTCGATAGGTTACGTGAGGCCAATATAAAACTAAAACCAGATAAATGTAAATTTTTGACAACCGAAGTAAAATACTTAGGTCATATAATTACGCAAAAAGGGATTAGACCGGATCCAGAAAAATTGAAGCAGTCAAAAACTTCCCATTACCAAAATCAGTTAAAAACATTAGAGAATTTTTAGGATTAGCAGGATGGTACAGAAAATTTATACCAAATTTTGCTCATATTTCAGCACCACTAACTAATTTAACGAAAAAGGATGTAAAATTTCAATTAGGGAAAGAGGCACTAGAAGCCTTTGACAAATTAAAAAATGCAATCACTTCAGACAGTATTTTAGCTTATCCAGACTTTTCAAAACCTTTTATTTTAGCAACCGATGCCAGTAATTCAGGCATGGGAGCAATTTTGAGTCAAGATCACGACGGTTTCGAAAAACCGATAGCTTTTGCGAGTAAATCATTCAATAAAGCAGAAAAAAATTATACAGTTTCAGAAAAAGAACTGCTTGCAGCAATTTTTGGAATAAAACAATTTCGATGCTACTTATATGGTAGAAAATTCACTTTAATTACGGATCATAGACCCTTGAAATGGCTTTTAACGGCAAACCATCAAAATTCGAGATTAGCTAGGTGGTCCTTACTATTAGGCGAATATAATTTTGAAATTATGCATAGGCCAGGTAAGCAACACGGAAATGCAGACGCATTAAGTAGAGTTTATGAAGAAAATTGTATTGAGGTAAAACATAACGAACAAAGTCAATGCATTTTAACGTTTGAAGAATTTTTGGAGGTAAACAAAAACTATAAAATATTAAGTGAAAATGTCACGGAAAAAGAAGGGAACCTATTCACTTGTCCGGAACATTATGCGCTAGCACTACTGCGTATCTCAAAATTGGGAAATGAGCAAAGGCATTGCTTTAGAATTCAAAAATATTTTCGGGTCAATTACCGAATTGCAGAATCAAAATAAATTAATAGGTGAAGTCGCAACGTTAAAACTACCAGAAAGAAACATTTATTATCTAGTCACAAAATCTAAGCATTTTACGAAGCCAACGTATAAAACGTTATGGCACACTCTAATAAATTTAAGAAATTGCGTAATTGAAAATGGGGATAAATTTTTAGCTATGCCACAAATAGCATGTGGACTCGACAAATTAAAATGGGATATAGTATACGAAATGATCAAATATATTTTTTATTACACGCCAATCACAGTCACAATTTCTAAACTAAACCCAAATAACATTACAGTAAATATAATCAATCCAACGGAATCAGAATTAACTCCAGTTTGGGATAGAGAATTAATTAAAAAGGAACAAGAAAAGGACACTTTTTGCCAAAGTGTAAAAGAGCAAATCAATAACGATGCCGAAAACCCAAATTTTTACATAGACATCGAAGGGTTATTGTATAAAAGTATGGAAAATACGGATTGTTTAGTAATTCCAAAATCATTTATAAGAAAGGTTATTCACGATTTTCACGATTTACCCATTTTTGGTCACCAAGGTCAACAAAAAACAATTTCGAATATTAAAACTAGATGTTTTTGGCCAAATATGAATCAACAAATTATTGACTACGTGAGCAAGTGCCACATCTGTAATCAAAGAAAAACATCACCACATCTAAAACCCGCACCTATTCAAAATTTTGCCGAAATTTCAAAACCATTTGAACGTTGTTCTATGGACATTACAGGTCCTTTTGTCAGTTCATTCAATGGAAACAAATATTTACTAACGTTTATAGATCACTTTTCCAAATATATTGAAATCATTCCGATTCAGGATCAAAAAGCTACCACAGTAGCGAAAGCCCTATTCACTAAAGTAATAGCACGTCACGGCACAATGCAAAAATTAATTTCAGATAGAGGCACAAACTTTTATCACTAGTAATGAAAGAACTTCTAAAATTTTTAGGAATAAACCATTCACAAACAACAGCGTATCATGCGGCTAGTAATGGCGCCATTGAACGCATACATCGAGTTTTAAAAGACTTTTTAGCTATGCACATTAATCAAAAAGGTCAACAAGATTGGGACGAATGGATCCCATATTTTCAAATGGCACACAATTTTTGGACTCATTCATCCACAGGCTTCTCGCCATACTTTTTAATACATGGCCGAGACCCTGAATTACCAATGGATGATATTTTAAAACCACAATCAGTGAAATACAATGCGGACGAAAATTATGTGACAGAATTAATGACAAAATTAAATGTTACCTTTAACTTAGTAAAAGAAAATTTAATGAAAGCAACAAAACAAAGGGAAGTTCAATATAATAAGAAAACAAAAGAAGTTAAATTACAAATAGGAGATTTGGTGTATTTATACGATCCTACGTCAAAAATAGGATTATCAAAAAAGTTAATGAAACCTTGGATAGGACCTTTTAGAATTATAGAACAAAAAGGCCCAGTAACTTTCAAAATTAAAGAATTATATAAAAATAAAGAACAAGTGGTGCACGCTAATAGGTTAAAGTTATGCAAAGGCTTTAACACAGATAAAATTTTAGAAATTCTACCAAATTCCGTACAATTTTCTCCGGACGAAGAAATTAATAATCCATTAAACGACTGGGAGATAAGCGAGTCAGAGGTAAGTAGCGACGAAGAAAATTTCGACAATCCTACACCTAAAGACGTAAGCTTAAGATTATTACAAGGGTTAGACCAGTGTAGGGAAATACAAGACAGGTTAGACAAAGAAAAGAAAAAGAGAAACTGGAGATTAGAGGTAAATCGACAAACCAGAAATCTAGTTTCTCAAAATCAACAAGCCATCGACGATTGGCAAAATTTAGGATCTGTCAATCAAGGCGAACTACGTCAGTCATCCAGGATCCGTAAGAGATCCGAACGTTAAAAGATTAAAAGTCACTCAAAATTTTATTCCCTGTGTGGGAACGGGGATCGAATATTCCCACCGCCCAGGAGTCGGGCGTGTCGTAAAAGGCGACAAAAAGATATCCCAAGGTTTAGTCCCTGTGTGGGAACGGGGGTTAGAATATTTCCACCGCCCAGGAGTCTGGCGTGTCGTAAAAGGCGACAAAAAGATATCCCAAGGTTTAGTCCCTGTGTGGGAACGGGGGTTAGAATATTTCCACCGCCCAGGAGTCTGGCGTGTCGTAAAAGGCGACTAAAAGACATCCCAAAATTTTTTCCGGCTAAGGAAATTCATTTTCATTCCAGATTAATTATTTTCAATCCAGATTTATAATTTATAATTTTCATTTCCGACTCATAATCTCTTAAAGAATTAAAGTATATATAAATATAAGTTATCCCAAAATGTTATTCCCTGTGTAAAAAACGAGGTTTAGAATATTTCCACCGCTTAGGAGTCTAGCGGGTCGTAAAAGGCGACCAATAGACGTCCAAAAATAAGGAACGAATAAGAAAAAGCATAAAGTAATAAATAAATATAAAGTACGATGTTGGTACTTCAGATTGTTAACAATGATGGAATAAAAATAAATAAACATGTCTATGGTAAATTTTTCAAGGTTAAGCTTAGTGAAAAGCACAATACGAAGATATTAAAACAATTTTCTTATTCGGTACCAAAACAATTAACAAATACTAACAATATTTTTAAAAGTAAATATCAGGGTACAGTTACGTAAGGAAAAGTAAATAATGGGAATTAAAATTAAGTAGGAATAATAATATTTTACAAAAGCTTACTAACGTAGTAGGAATTACAAGGAAATAGAGTAATGGGAAATAATCATTTAACACATTTTTAAACATAATTACTTTATTACTAATAATAAACAGTGGAGCTAAAAAGGGAAACAGCTAGTTTATCAACTATGAATAATTTTATTTTCTCTTCAAGGATCAAACACTTGTGTTTCTCATTTGAGTTTCAGTGGGAATCGTTTAAATGACAAATATGATTTTAATTAAGAATTATGAAATTTATAATTAAGTGATAATCTTTGCAAATTAATCTTTTTGCATTAATAATATGAATGCGAAGCTAAAAAGAGAAACGGTTGCTTAGGCAAATAGAAACCAATTTTAATTTTCAATATAATAACATATGAATAATTTTTAAACAAAATTTTCAATGATTATCAACTTGTTTTATGTTTCTCATTAGAGTTTCAAGGTTAATGGTTAAACCAAATATTTGATTTTAACTTATAAGATTTAAAGTGGGAATTAGCAACATTACTTATTCAAAATTCATGTTACTGATAAGTTAACAAAAATGCTCATATCGTTGTTAACACTAATACCAAGTGAATAGTGCGCGTATAAGTTCACGATCATAACGTACAAAGGAACAACCTCAACAACATTACATCAATATCCATCCAGGACATAGCCGATTGCCCAAATCCACAGCAGGACTACAAGGAAAAATGATACAAAGGAATGAATTTAAGCAATATAAAGTTTACGCATTTTTGGTAGAGGTTACATAAAATATAACCCAGTATGGGATGCATTAAAGTTTCTTAAAGATAGCCGAAGGTCAGAGAACCGCTATTAAGGCACCAGGAAAATACCCCAATGTGAGATGCATTTAAGGTGCTCAAGGTTAGCCGAGGGTCAGCGAACCGTTATTAAGGCACCAGGACATGAAGAATGATGAAGCGTACATAGATACGAAAATATAATCATTTATAATGAAGTAATAAGAAAAATAATAATGGTACCACTACAGCAATAGGAAGCGTAGTAGGTGAAGTAACCGAAGACGCCAAATGCGAATGAGGATCGCACAATGAAGACGATCAATCTTAGTCAAAAGTTATAGTAACTGCAGCAATAAAAAGTAATACAAAGAAATATTATGCTACAGTAAAATGGGAAGAAAAGTAAATTAGCTTAAATTCAGAAGTTTCATGCGAACATACAGCAGTCATTGTGTAAATTCCAGTTATGAAGAAATAGTATGGGATTACTACAAGACACAACCTATGACAAAGGGCTCAGCTAATGTACCATGGGAAAGCAGAACTAATATCACAAATAAATAAAACAACGATTCAAACCTTAGTAATCGAAGAAGGAAGATATCATTTTCACCTCAACATTAAATAAAATCAGCCACTTATACAGTTTTCCAACCCTTAATTATCCTTTACTCTGGAGGCCGTCATGCCTGCAACAATAGCCTCTGTTGCACCTTCCTTTTCCTTTACCATTGGAAATAAATTCCAAACACAACCATGAATAAATAATAATTAAGTAATCATAAAATTACAAATAAATATGATGAAGAAGATAGACAAACAATACAATAATAATTAATACGAATAAATAATAAATATTGGTAATGAAGCCCGAAATAAATACAAAGAGGTGCAAATAATAAAACACAAATTTATAAAGGCGACAACACGAATGAAAAGGATAGAAAAATAGGATAATGCAGAGTAGGAAGTAAAACAATTATCAGAAGAAAGAAGACCGAGCCGAGAACCAGCAGCCCGCAGCCGAAGTATGACACACCATATCAACATAGTAGTGAAACGCGAAGCGCGGGAGTGTTTCAAAAGCAGAGTATTAAAACAAAATTAGTGGACATATCACAATAAAAATGAGTGTAGTACGAAGTCAACTGCGTCACAAAGCAGAGCAATAAAAACAAGTGAGCGCAAAACACGGTATGAGGCATAAAGACACTTTAGGGAAATAAAGCAAGGAAAATGAGTCAATATAATCAGAAGTAATAACTAATTCACTTACAAGTCAAGGGTTTGTTAAGAAAAGCAGACATGTCCATAAGGACATGCCTACTTTTAAAAAGCGGGGAGTAGTGTAACAACCCGCAACAAATTGCGTTTGTAATTATAAGACTTATAAAATTTAAGTTGTTAGAAGAAAAGAATAAGTCAAAGCCGGCCCTGCGTAATTTCAAATATAGCGAACGCGAAAGTGCATTTACCAAGAACGGAAAGCTACATTTGTCGTGGTCAGGAAAAGCGATTCAATTACATCCGGTGCTCACAAAGTAAAAGATTTCTGAGAACAGAGAATGCCGATTTGACACATAGCGCAAACCCGTGTGGGATATGTCAAATTCGCAATTCTCAGAGTGCACAAAGTACAAGTCAAAATGCAAGTGGACAAAACGGGGAAGTCCGAGAAATATACGGCCCCCCACGAGAGAAAATTACCTGGGAGGGAACGCAAACCGCGAGGCCAGTTCACGTCCCGGTTTCGAGTAATAAATTAACCCGTCGAACCATTTTTCGGTGCCAATTCTAACTAAACCAAAATTGCATCTTTTCGATCTAAAACTAAGTGTGTAGTGCCCAACCTTAAGGAAATCCAGGTGCCAAAAAGGGAACCGTAGGACTCCAATCAATTTCAGTCGAACTCAATTTAAATTCATAACTAAACATCGGTCGCGCCGCTTAAATTGAATAATAACCAAATCGAGGGGAAGAAACCACCGCACAGGAGAAAGGTCAGACTTAATTGTTGTCATTTTTATATTAACCAACTCACTGGGCCGTCGCTATGTTTATTCTTTCCTTCCAAAGTAAATTGATGTCATAAACTTTAAGCGTAATTCCGATCCATTCTATTCACGAAACTATAGCAACTTAAGCATAGAGCCGTTTAGGCGAATAAACAGTGTAATTGGGCAGAACTGACAATTGTTTTCCAATATAGTGTTATAATATTCTTTGGCGTTTTATTTTATTTAAAGTAGGCTTTACAACCCCTAAATTAAGAGCAGGGTTCAGCGATCGAATTAACCTCCGAGGAAGCGTAACTTGTGGTCTAAGAGGGAAAACTACCCGTAAGACCTCCATAAGGGTTGCAGCCCCTAACCTAAGGGTTGCAATACTTTACAACTATTATACCTAGTATCGATCAAAATATAATAATTTTATCCCTGGTAAGCGTGCCAACACTAACAGGTGCTCAAAAACTGGCTTAAAGTTGATTGCAGAGATTGTAAAAGCTGTAGGAGTGCATTTGGAGCTTAGTTAGCCATTTAAAGCTGCTATATTAAATTTTTCTGCATCCAAAAAATTCAAGTTCAATAGTTTAGTGTTAAGGTGCGTTAAATCGTCTAAAAAGCACGTTTTTCAGTAAATATTAACTACAGAAAATTTTATTGTATTACTATAATACCTAGTTTCAATCAAGATATAATCATTTTATCCCTGGTAAGCGTGCCAGCCCTAACAGGTGCTTAACAAATGGCTTACAATTGATTACAGAGATTGTAAACGCTGTAGAAGTGCATTTAGAACATAGTTAGCCATTTAAAGCTGCCATATTAAATTTTTGTGCATCCAAAAAATTCAAGTTCAATAGTTTAGTGTTAAGGTGCGTTAAATCGTCCAAAAAGCACGTTTTTAAGTAAATATTAACTACAGAAAATTTTATTGTACTACTATACCTAGTTTCGATCAAAATATAATAATTTTATCCCTGGTAATTGTGCCAATACTAACAGGTGCTAAACAACTGGCTTAGAATTGATTACAGAAATTGTAAACGCTGTAGAATTGCATTTGGAGCTTATTTAGCCATATAAAGCTGCTGTATTAAATTTTTTCGCATCCAAAAAATTCAAGTTCAATAGTTTAGAATTAAGATAGTTTAAAAGTCTGAAAACCACTTTTTTCAATATATATAACTACAGAAAATTTTATTGTACTACTATTATACCTAGTATCGATCAAAATATAATAATGTTATCCCTGGTAAGCGTGCCAACAATAACAGGTGCTCAAAAACTGGCTTAAAGTTGATTGCAGAGATTGTAAAAGCTGTAGGAGTGCATTTGGAGCTTAGTTAGCCATTTAAAGCTGCTATATAAATTTTTTCTGCATCCAAAAAATTCAAGTTCAATAGTTTAGTGTTAAGGTGCGTTATATCGTCTAAAAAGCACGTTTTTCAGTAAATATTAACTACAGAAAATTTTATTGTATTAGTATAGTACCTAGTTTCGATCAAAATATAATCATTTTATCCCTGGTAAGCGTGCCAGCACTAACAGGTGCTTAACAAATAGCTTAGAATTGATTACAGAGATTGTAAACGCTGTAGAAGTGCATTTAGAGCATAGTTAGCCATTTAAAGCTGCCATATTAAATTTTTGTGCATCCAAAAAATTCAAGTTCTATAGTTTAGTGTTAAGGTGCGTTAAATCGTCTAAAAAGCACGTTTTTCAGTAAATATTAACTACAGAAAATTTTATTGTACTACTATAATACCTAGTTTCGATCAAAATATAATAATTTTATCCCTGGTAATTGTGCCAATACTAACAGGTGCTAAACAACTGGCTTAGAATTAATTACAGAAATTTTAAACGCTGTAGAATTGCATTTGGAGCTTAGTTAGCCATTTAAAGCTGCTATATAAAATTTTTCTGCATCCAAAAAATTCAAGTTCAATAGTTTAGTGTTATGATGCGTTAAAACGTCTAAAAAGCACGTTTTTCAGTAAATATTAACTACAGAAAATTTTATTGTACTACTATAATACCTAGTTTAGATCAAAATATAATCATTTTATCCCTGGTAAGCGTGCCAGCACTAACAGGTGCTTAACAAATAGCTTAGAATTGATTACAGAGATTGTAAACGCTGTAGAAGTGCATTTAGAGCATAGTTAGCCATTTAAAGCTGCCATATTAAATTTTTGTGCATTCAAAAATTTCAAGATCAATAGTTTAGTGATAAGGTGCGTTAAATCGTCTAAAAAGCACGTTTTTCAGTAAATATTAACTACAGAAAATTTTATTGTACTACTATAATACCTAGTTTCGATCAAAATATAATAATTTTATTCCTGGTAATCGTGCCAATACTAACAGGTGCTAAACAACTGGCTTAGAATTGATTACAGAAATTGTAAACGCTGTAGAATTGCATTTGGAGCTTATTTAGCCATATAAAACTGCTGTATTAAATTTTTTCGCATCCAAAAAATTCAAGTTCAATAGTTTAGAATTAAGATGGTTTAAAAGTCTGAAAACCGCTTTTTTCAAAATATATAACTACAGAAAATTTTATTGTACTACTATTATACCTAGTATCGATCAAAATATAATAATTTTATCCCTGGTAAGCGTGCCAACACTAACAGGTGCTCAAAAACTACCTTAAAATTGATTGCAGAGATTGTAAAGGCTGCAGGAGTGCATTTGGAGCTTAGTTAGTCATATAAAGCTGCTATATTAAATTTTTCTGCATCCAAAAAATTCAACTACAATAGTTTAGTATTAAGGTGCGTTAAAATGTCTAAAAAGCTCGTTTTTCAGTAAATACTAACTGCAGAAAATTTTATTGTACTACTATAATACCTAGTTAGGATCAAAATATAATAATTTTATTCCTGATAAGCGTGCCAACACTAACAGGTGCTCAACAACTGGCTTAGAAGTGATTACAGCGATTGTAAATACTGTAGAAGTTGTCTTTGAAGCTTATTTAGCAATATAAAGCTATTGTATTAAATGTTTCTACATCCAAAAAATTCAAGTTTAATAGTTTAGTGTTAAGGTGGTTTAAACGTCTGAAAACCACGTCTTTCAATATATATTAATTACAGAAAATGTTATTGTACTACTATTATACCTAGTATCGATCAAAATATAATAATTTTATCCCTAGTAAGCGTGCCAACACTAACAGGTGCTGAAAAACTGTCTTAAAATTGATTGCAGAGATTGTGAAAGCTGTAGGAGAGCAGTTGGAACTTAGTTAACCATATAAAGCTGTTATATTAAATTTTTCTGCATCCAAAAATTGAAGTACAATAGTTTAGTATTAAGGTGCGTTAAAACGTTTAAAAAGCACGTTTTTCAGTAAATATTAACTACAGAAAATTTTATTGTACTGCTATAATAGAGCATCGGACTGCGGCGCGGAAGTCTGGAGTTCAAATCCCAGATCGATGCCTGGCGCGCGGCCTACCCAGTCGCTTTAAATAATTGGGAACCTGCGTTCGAAAAAATAAGGGGTAACAATGCGGATGTCTAATGCGTGGTGCTCACCCCATCACCACGTATTATGAATTTGACACACGACAGCGGGTGTGAGAGCGAGGATACGGAAGCTCTAACCTTCCGCCTTGCAGGCCAAGCCCTTCATGGGGTGTTAGTGCCTCACCATTATTATTATTATTACTATAATATCTAGTTTAGATCAAAATATAATAACTTTAACCCTGGAAGTGTGCCATCACTTGCAGGGGCTCAACAACTGGCTTAGAATTGATTGCAGAGGTTGTAAAAGCTGCAGGGGTGCATTTGGAGTTTAGTTAACAGACAAATTTGCTAAATTAAATTTTCTGCATCCAAAAATTCAAGTTTAATAATTTAGTATTATGGTGCGTTAAACCGTCTGAAAACCACGTTTTTCAATATATATTAACTACAGAAAATTTTATTGTACTACTATAATACCTAGTTTCGATCAAAATATAATAACTTTGTCCCTGGTAAGCGTGCCAATACGAACAGGTGCTAAAAAACTGGTTTAGAATTGATTACAGAAATTGTAAACGCTGTAGAATTGCATTTGGAGCTTATTTAACCATATAAAACTGCTGTATTAAATTTTTCCGCATCCAAAAAATTCAAGTTAATAGTTTAGAATTAAGATGGTTTAAAAACGTCTGAAAACCACTTTTTCATATATGTAACTACAGAAAATTTTATTGTACTAATATTATACCTAGTATCGATCAAAATAAATAATTTTATCCCTGGTAAGCGTGCCAACACTAACAGGTGCTCAAAAACTGGCTTAAAATTGATTCCAGAGATTGTAAAAGCTGTAGAAGTGCAGTTGGAGCCTTAGTTAGCATTTAAAGCTGCTATATTAAATTTTTCTGCATCAAAAAATTCAAGTTCAATAGTTAGTGTTATGATGCGTTAAATCGTCTAAAAAGCACGTTTTTTAGTAAATATTAACTACAGAAAATTTTATTGTACTACTATAATACCTAATTTAGATCAAAATATAATCATTTTATCCCTGGTAAGCGTGCCAGCACTAACAGGTGCTTAACAAATAGCTTAAAATTGATTACAGAGATTGTAAACGCTGTAGAAGTGCATTTGGAGCATAGTTAGCCATTTAAAGCTGCCATATTAAATTTTTGTGCATCCAAAAATTCAAGTTCAATAGTTTAGTGTTAGATGGTTTAAAACGTCCGAAAACCACTTTTTTCAATATATATAATTACAGAAATTTTATTGTACTACTATTATACTAGTGTCGATCAAAGTATAATAATTTTATCCCTGGTAAGCGTGCCAACACTAACAGGTGCTCAAAATCTGGCTTAAAATTGATTGCAGAGATTGTAAAAGCTGCAGGAGTGCTTTGAGCTTAGTAAGCTATATAAAGCTGCTGTATTAAATTTTTCTGCATCCAAAAATTCAAGTTAATAGTTTAGTATTAAGGTGCGTTAAACCGTCTGAAAACCACGTTTTTCATATATATATTAACTACAGAAAATTTTATTGTACTACTATAATACCTAGTATCGATCAAAATATAATAATTTTATCCCTGGTAGGCGTGCCAACACTATCAGGTGCTCAAAAACTGCTTAAAGTTGATTGCAGAGATTGTAAAAGCTGTAGGAGTGCATTTGGAGCTTATTTAGCCATATAAAGCTGCTATATTAAATTTTTCTGCATCCAAAAAATTCAAGTTCAATAGTTTAGTGTTATGATGCGTAAATCGTCTAAAAAGCACGTTTTTTAGTAAATATTAATTACAGAAAATTTTATTGTACTACTATAATACCTAATTTAGATCAAAATATAATCATTTTATCCCTGGTAAGCGTGCAGCACTAACAGGTGCTTAACAAATAGCTTAAAATTGATTACAGAGATTGTAAACGCTGTAGAAGTGCATTTGGAGCATAGTTAGCCATTTAAAGCTGCCATATTAAATTTTGTGCATCCAAAAAATTCAAGTTCAATAGTTTAGTGTTAAGATGGTTTAAAACGTCCGAAAACCACTTTTTTCAATATATATAATTACAGAAAATTTTATTGTACTACTATTATACCTAGTGTCGATCAAAGTATAATAATTTTATCCCTGGTAAGCGTGCCAACACTAACAGGTGCTCAAAAGCTGGCTTAAAATTGATTGCAGAGATTGTAAAAGCTGCAGGAGTGCATTTGGAGCTTAGTAAGCTATATAAAGCTGCTGTATTAAATTTTTCTGCATCCAAAAAATTCAAGTTTAATAGTTTAGTATTAAGGTGCGTTAAACCGTCTGAAAACCACGTTTTTCAATATATATATTAACTACAGAAAATTTTATTGTACTACTATAATACCTAGTATCGATCAAAATATAATAATTTTATCCCTGGTAAGCGTGCCAACACTATCAGGTGCTCAAAAACTGCTTAAAGTTGATTGCAGAGATTGTAAAAGCTGTAGGAGTGCATTTGGAGCTTATTTAGCCATATAAAACTGCTGTATTAAATTTTTCCGCATCCAAAAAATTCAAGTTTAATAGTTTAGAATTAAGATGGTTTATAAGGTCTGAAAACCACTTTTATCAATATATTTAACTACAGAAAATGTTATTGTACTAATATTATACCTAGTATCGATCAAAATATAATCATTTTAACCCTGGTAAGCATACCAACACTAACGGTGCTTAACAAATGGCTTAGAATTGATTACAGAAATTGTAAACGCTGCAGAAGTGCACTTGAAGCTTATTTAGCAATATAAAACTGCTGTATTAAATTATTCTGCATCCAAAAATTCAAGTTTAATAGTTTAGTATTAAGGTGCGTTAAACCGTCTGAAAACCACGTTTTTCAATATATATTAACTACAGAAAATGTTATTGTACTACTATAATACCTAGTTTCGATCAAAATATAATAACTTTATCCCTGATAAGCGTGCCAATACTAACAGGTGCTAAGCAACTGGCTTAGAATTGATTACAGAAATTGTAAACGCTGTAGAATTGAATTTGGAGCTTAGTTAGCCATATAAGGCTGCTATATTAAATTTTTCCGCATCCAAAAAATTCAAGTTCAATAGTTTAGAATTAAGATGGTTTAAAACGTCTGAAAACCACTTTTTTCAATATATTTAACTACAGAAAATTTTATTGTACTAATATTATACCTGGTATCGATCAAAATATAATAATTTTATACCTGGTAAGCGTGCCAACACTAACAGGTGCTCAAAAGCTGGCTTAAAATTGATTGCAGAGATTGTAAAAGCTGCAAGAGTGCATTTGGAGCTTAGTAAGCCATATAAAGCTGCTGTATTAAATTTTTCTGCATCCAAAAAATTCAAGTTTAATAGTTTAGTATTAAGGTGCGCTAAACCGTCTGAAAACCACGTCTTTCAATATATATTAACTACAGAAAATTTTATTGTGCTACTATAATACCTAGTATAGATCAAAATATAATAATTTTATCCCTGGTAAGCGTGCCAACACTATCAGGTGCTCAAAAACTGGCTTAAAGTTGATTGCAGAGATTGTAAAAGCTGTAGGAGTGCCTTTGGAGCTTAGTTAACCATTTAAAGCTGCTATATTAAATTTTTCTGCATCCAAAAAATTCAAGTTCAATAGTTTAGTGTTAACTGGCGTTAAATCGTCTAAAAAGCACGTTTTCAGTAAATATTAACTACAGAAAATTTTATTGTACTACTATAATACCTAGTTTCAATCAAGTTATAATCATTTTATCCCTGGTAAGCGTGCCAACACTATCAGGTGCTTAAAAAATGGCTTAGACTGGAATACAGAAATTGTAAACGCTGCAGAAGTGCATTTGAAGCTTATTTAGCAATATAAAACTGCTGTATTAAATTTTTCTCCATCCAAAAAATTCAAGTTCAATAATTTAGTATTAAGATGGTTTAAAACGTCTGAAAAAAACGTTTTTCAATATATATTAACTACAGAAAATTTATTGTACTACTATTATACTTAGTATCGGTCAAAATATAATAATTTTATCCCTGGTAAGCGTGCCAACACTAACAGGTTCTCAAACACTGGCTTAAAATTGATTGCAGAGATTGTAAAAGCTGTAGGAGTGCATTTGGAGCTTAGCCATAGAAAGCTGCTATATTAAATATTTCTGCATCCAAAAAATTCAAGTTCAATAATTTAGTATTAATATGGTTTAAAACGTCTGAAAAAAACGTTTTTCAATATATATTAACTACAGAAAATTTTATTGTACTACTATAATACCTAGTTTCGATCAAAATATAATAATTTTATCCCTGGTAAGCGTGCCAATACTAACAGGTGCTAAACAACTGGCTTAGAATTGATTATAGAAATTGTAAACGCTGTAGAATTGCATTTGGAACTTATTTAGCCATATAAAACTGCTTTATTAAATGTTTCTGCATCCAAAAAATTGAAGTACAGTAGTTTATTATTAAGGTGCATTAAAACGTCTAAAAAGCACGTTTTTCAATAAATATTAACTTAATTTTTTTTTATTGTACTACTATAACACCTAGTTTTGATCAAAATATAATAATTTTAACTCTGGTAATCGTGCCAACACTAACAGATGCTTAACAACTGGCTTAGAATTGATTACAGATGTTGTAAAAGCTGTAGGAGTGCACTTGAGCTTAGTTAGCCGTATAAAGCTCCTATATTAATTTTTCTGCAACCAAAAAATTGAAGTACAATAGTTTATTATTAAGGTGCATTAAAACGTCTAAAAAGCACGTTTTTCAATAAATATTAACTTAAATTTTTTTATTGTACTACTATAACATCTAGTTTCGATTAAAATATAATAATTTTAACTCTGGTAATCGTGCCAACACTAACAGATGCTTAACAACTGGCTTAGAATTGATTACAGTTGTTGTAAAAGCTGTAGGAGTGCATTTGGAGCTTAGTTAACCATATAAAATTGCTATATTAAATTTTTATGCATCAAAAAAATTGAAGTTTAATAGTTTAGTATTAAGGTGCGTTAAACCGTCTGAAAACCACGTTTTTCAATATATATTAACTACAGAAAATTTTATTGTACTACTATAATACCTAGTATCGATTAAAATATAATAATTTTATTCCCTGGTAAGCGTGCCAACACTATCAGGTGCTCAAAAACTGGCTTAAAGTTGATTGCAGAGATTGTAAAAGCTGTAGAGTGCATTTGGACCTTAGTTAACCATTTAAAGCTGCTATATTAAATTTTTATGCATCCAAAAATTGAAGTTTAATAGTTTAGTGTTAAGGTGCGTTAAATTGTCTAAAAAGCACGTTTTCAGTAAATATTAACTACAGAAAATTTTATTGTACTACTATAATACCTAGTTTCAATCAAGATATAATCATTTTATTCCTGGTAAGCGTGCCAACTCTAACAGGTGCTTAACAAATGGCTTACAATTGATTACAGAAATTGTAAACGCTGCAGAAGTGCATTTGAAGCTTATTTAGCCATATAAAACTGCTATATAAAATTTATCTGCTTCCAAAAATTCAAGTTGAATAATTTAGTATTAAGATAGTTTAAAACGTCTGAAAAAAACGTTTTTCAATATATATTAACTACAGAAAATTTATTGTACTACTATTATACCTAGTATCGATCAAAATATAATAATTTTATCCCTGGTAAGCGTGCCAACACTAACAGGTGCTCAAAAACTGGCTTAAAGTTGATTGCAGAGATTGTAAAAGCTGTAGGAGTGCATTTGGAGCTTAGTTAGCCATTTAAAGCTGCTATATAAAATTTTTCTGCATCCAAAAAATTCAAGTTCAATAGTTTAGTGTTAAGGTGCGTTAAACCGTCTAAAAAGCACGTTTTTCAGTAAATATTAACTACAGAAAATTTTATTGTATTACTATAATACCTAGTTTCAATCAAGATATAATCATTTTATCCCTGGGTAAGCGTGCCAACTCTAACAGGTGCTTAACAATGGCTTACAATTGATTACAGAAATTGTAAACGCTGAAGAAGTGCATTTGAAGCTTATTTAGCCATATAAAACTGCTGTATTAAATTTTTCTGCTTCCAAAAATTCAAGTTCAATAATTTAGTATTAAGATAGTTTAAAACGTCTGAAAAAAACGTTTTTCAATATATATTAACTACAGAAAATTTTATTGTACTACTATTATACCTTGTATCGATCAAAATATAATAATTTTATCCCTGGTAAGGGTGCCAACACTAAGAGGTGCTCAAAAACTGGTTTAAAATTGATTGCAGAGATTGTAAAAGCTGCAGGAGTGCATTTGGAGCTTAGCCATATAAAGCTGCTATATAAAATTTTTCTGCATCCAAAAAATTCAAGTTCAATAGTTTAGTATTAAGGTGCGGTAAAACGTTTAAAAAGCACGTTTTTCAGAAAATACTAACTGCAGAAAGTTTTATTGTACTACTATAATACCTAGTTACGATCAAAATATAATAATTTTATTCCTTATAAGCGTGCCAATACTAGCAGGTGCTCAACCACTGGCTTAGAATTGATTACAGAGGAAGTAAACACTGTAGAAGTTGTCTTTGGAGCTTATTTAGCAATATAAAGCGATTGTATTAAATGTTTCTGCATCCAAAAAATTCAAGTTTAATAGTTTAGTATTAAGGTGCTTTAAACGTCTGAAAACCACGCCTTTCAATATATATTAACTACAGAAAATTTTATTGTACTACTATTATACCTAGTATCGATTAACATATAATAATTTTATCCCTGGTAAGAGTGCCAACACTAACAGGTGCTCAAAAACTGGCTTAAAATTGATTGCAGAGATTGTGAAAGCTGTAGGAGAGCATTTGGAGCTTAGTTAACCATATAAAGCTGCTATATTAAATTTTTCTGCATCTAAAAAATTGAAGTACAATAGTTTAGTATTAAGGTAGGTTAAAACGTCTAAAAAGGACGTTTTTCAGTAAATATTAACTCCAGATAATTTTATTGTACTACTATAATACCTAGTTACGATCAAAATATAATAATTTTATCCCTGGGAAGTGTGCCATCACTAGCAGGGGCCCAGCAACTGGCTTAGAATTGATTGCAGAGGTTGTAAAAGCTGTAGGAGTGCTTTTGGAGTTTAACTAACCAACAAAATTGCTAAATTAAATTTTTCTGCATTCAAAAAATTCAAGTTTAATAGTTTAGTATTAAGGTGCGTTAAACCGTCTGAAAACCACGTTTTTCAATATATATTAAATACATAAAATTTTATTCTACTACAATAATACCTAGTGTAGATCAAAATATAATAATTTTATCGCTGGTAATTGAGCCATCACTAACAGGTGCTTAACACCTGGCTTAGAATTGATTGCAGAGGTTGTAAAAGCTGTAGGAGTGCATTTGGAACTTAGTTAACCATACAAAATAGCTATATTATATTTTTCTGCATCAAAAAAATTCAAATTTAATAGTTTAGTATTAAGGTGCGTTAAAACGTCTAAAAAGCACATTTTTCAGTAAATATTAACTACAGAAAATTTTATTGTACTACTATAATACCTAGTTTCGATCAAAATATAATAACTTTGTCCCTGGTAAGCGTGCCAATACGAACAGGTGCTAAAAAACTGGCTTAGAATTGATTACAGAAATTGTAAACGCTGTAGAATTGCATTTGGAGCTTATTTAACCATATAAAACTGCTGTATTAAATTTTTCCGCATCCAAAAAATTCAAGTTTAATAGTTTAGAATTAAGATGGTTTAAAACGTCTGAAAACCACTTTTTTCATATATGTAACTACAGAAAATTTTATTGTACTAATATTATACCTAGTATCGATCAAAATATAATAATTTTATCCCTGGTAAGCGTGCCAACACTAACAGGTGCTCAAAAACTGGCTTAAAATTGATTCCAGAGATTGTAAAAGCTGTAGGAGTGCAGTTGGAGCTTAGTTAGCCATTTAAAGCAGCTATATTAAATTTTTCTGCATCCAAAAAATTCAAGTTCAATAGTTTAGTGTTATGATGCGTTAAATCGTCTAAAAAGCACGTTTTTTAGTAAATAGAAAATTTTATTGTACTACTATAATACCTAATTTAGATCAAAATATAATCATTTTATCCCTGGTAAGCGTGCCAGCACTAACAGGTGCTTAACAAATAGCTTAAAATTGATTACAGAGATTGTAAACGCTGTAGAAGTGCATTTGGAGCATAGTTAGCCATTTAAAGCTGCCATATTAAATTTTTGTGCATCCAAAAAATTCAAGTTCAATAGTTTAGTGTTAAGATGGTTTAAAACGTCCGAAAACCACTTTTTTCAATATATATAATTACAGAAAATTTTATTGTACTACTATTATACCTAGTGTCGATCAAAGTATAATAATTTTATCCCTGGTAAGCGTGCCAACACTAACAGGTGCTCAAAAGCTGGCTTAAAATTGATTGCAGAGATTGTAAAAGCTGCAGGAGTGCATTTGGAGCTTAGTAAGCTATATAAAGCTGCTGTATTAAATTTTTCTGCATCCAAAAAATTCAAGTTTAATAGTTTAGTATTAAGGTGCGTTAAACCGTCTGAAAACCACGTTTTTCGATATATATATTAACTACAGAAAATTTTATTGTACTACTATAATACCTAGTATCGATCAAAATATAATAATTTTATCCCTGGTAAGCGTGCCAACACTATCAGGTGCTCAAAAACTGGCTTAAAGTTGATTGCAGAGATTGTAAAAGCTGTAGGAGTGCATTTGGAGCTTATTTAGCCATATAAAACTGCTGTATTAAATTTTTCCGCATCCAAAAAATTCAAGTTTAATAGTTTAGAATTAAGATGGTTTATAAGGTCTGAAAACCACTTTTATTAATATATTTAACTACAGAAAATGTTATTGTACTAATATTATACCTAGTATCGATCAAAATATAATCATTTTAACCCTGGTAAGCATACCAACACTAACGGTGCTTAACAAATGGCTTAGAATTGATTACAGAAATTGTAAACGCTGCAGAAGTGCACTTGAAGCTTATTTAGCAATATAAAACTGCTGTATTAAATTATTCTGCATCCAAAAAATTCAAGTTTAATAGTTTAGTATTAAGGTGCGTTAAACCGTCTGAAAACCACGTTTTTCAATATATATTAACTACAGAAAATGTTATTGTACTACTATAATACCTAGTTTCGATCAAAATATAATAACTTTTTCCCTGATAAGCGTGCCAATACTAACAGGTGCTAAGCAACTGGCTTAGAATTGATTACAGAAATTGTAAACGCTGTAGAATTGAATTTGGAGCTTAGTTAGCCATATAAGGCTGCTATATTAAATTTTTCCGCATCCAAAAAATTCAAGTTCAATAGTTTAGAATTAAGATGGTTTAAAACGTCTGAAAACCACTTTTTTCAATATATTTAACTACAGAAAATTTTATTGTACTAATATTATACCTGGTATCGATCAAAATATAATAATTTTATACCTGGTAAGCGTGCCAACACTAACAGGTGCTCAAAAGCTGGCTTAAAATTGATTGCAGAGATTGTAAAAGCTGCAAGAGTGCATTTGGAGCTTAGTAAGCCATATAAAGCTGCTGTATTAAATTTTTCTGCATCCAAAAAATTCAAGTTTAATAGTTTAGTATTAAGGTGCGCTAAACCGTCTGAAAACCACGTCTTTCAATATATATTAACTACAGAAAATTTTATTGTGCTACTATAATACCTAGTATAGATCAAAATATAATAATTTTATCCCTGGTAAGCGTGCCAACACTATCAGGTGCTCAAAAACTGGCTTAAAGTTGATTGCAGAGATTGTAAAAGCTGTAGGAGTGCCTTTGGAGCTTAGTTAACCATTTAAAGCTGCTATATTAAATTTTTCTGCATCCAAAAAATTCAAGTTCAATAGTTTAGTGTTAACTGGCGTTAAATCGTCTAAAAAGCACGTTTTCAGTAAATATTAACTACAGAAAATTTTATTGTACTACTATAATACCTAGTTTCAATCAAGTTATAATCATTTTATCCCTGGTAAGCGTGCCAACACTATCAGGTGCTTAAAAAATGGCTTAGACTGGAATACAGAAATTGTAAACGCTGCAGAAGTGCATTTGAAGCTTATTTAGCAATATAAAACTGCTGTATTAAATTTTTCTCCATCCAAAAAATTCAAGTTCAATAATTTAGTATTAAGATGGTTTAAAACGTCTGAAAAAAACGTTTTTCAATATATATTAACTACAGAAAATTTATTGTACTACTATTATACTTAGTATCGGTCAAAATATAATAATTTTATCCCTGGTAAGCGTGCCAACACTAACAGGTTCTCAAACACTGGCTTAAAATTGATTGCAGAGATTGTAAAAGCTGTAGGAGTGCATTTGGAGCTTAGCCATAGAAAGCTGCTATATTAAATATTTCTGCATCCAAAAAATTCAAGTTCAATAATTTAGTATTAATATGGTTTAAAACGTCTGAAAAAAACGTTTTTCAATATATATTAACTACAGAAAATTTTATTGTACTACTATAATACCTAGTTTCGATCAAAATATAATAATTTTATCCCTGGTAAGCGTGCCAATACTAACAGGTGCTAAACAACTGGCTTAGAATTGATTATAGAAATTGTAAACGCTGTAGAATTGCATTTGGAACTTATTTAGCCATATAAAACTGCTTTATTAAATGTTTCTGCATCCAAAAAATTGAAGTACAGTAGTTTATTATTAAGGTGCATTAAAACGTCTAAAAAGCACGTTTTTCAATAAATATTAACTTAATTTTTTTTTATTGTACTACTATAACACCTAGTTTTGATCAAAATATAATAATTTTAACTCTGGTAATCGTGCCAACACTAACAGATGCTTAACAACTGGCTTAGAATTGATTACAGATGTTGTAAAAGCTGTAGGAGTGCACTTGGAGCTTAGTTAGCCGTATAAAGCTCCTATATTAAATTTTTCTGCAACCAAAAAATTGAAGTACAATAGTTTATTATTAAGGTGCATTAAAACGTCTAAAAAGCACGTTTTTCAATAAATATTAACTTAAATTTTTTTTATTGTACTACTATAACATCTAGTTTCGATTAAAATATAATAATTTTAACTCTGGTAATCGTGCCAACACTAACAGATGCTTAACAACTGGCTTAGAATTGATTACAGTTGTTGTAAAAGCTGTAGGAGTGCATTTGGAGCTTAGTTAACCATATAAAATTGCTATATTAAATTTTTATGCATCAAAAAAATTGAAGTTTAATAGTTTAGTATTAAGGTGCGTTAAACCGTCTGAAAACCACGTTTTTCAATATATATTAACTACAGAAAATTTTATTGTACTACTATAATACCTAGTATCGATTAAAATATAATAATTTTATCCCTGGTAAGCGTGCCAACACTATCAGGTGCTCAAAAACTGGCTTAAAGTTGATTGCAGAGATTGTAAAAGCTGTAGGAGTGCATTTGGACCTTAGTTAACCATTTAAAGCTGCTATATTAAATTTTTATGCATCCAAAAAATTGAAGTTTAATAGTTTAGTGTTAAGGTGCGTTAAATTGTCTAAAAAGCACGTTTTCAGTAAATATTAACTACAGAAAATTTTATTGTACTACTATAATACCTAGTTTCAATCAAGATATAATCATTTTATTCCTGGTAAGCGTGCCAACTCTAACAGGTGCTTAACAAATGGCTTACAATTGATTACAGAAATTGTAAACGCTGCAGAAGTGCATTTGAAGCTTATTTAGCCATATAAAACTGCTATATAAAATTTATCTGCTTCCAAAAATTCAAGTTGAATAATTTAGTATTAAGATAGTTTAAAACGTCTGAAAAAAACGTTTTTCAATATATATTAACTACAGAAAATTTTATTGTACTACTATTATACCTAGTATCGATCAAAATATAATAATTTTATCCCTGGTAAGCGTGCCAACACTAACAGGTGCTCAAAAACTGGCTTAAAGTTGATTGCAGAGATTGTAAAAGCTGTAGGAGTGCATTTGGAGCTTAGTTAGCCATTTAAAGCTGCTATATAAAATTTTTCTGCATCCAAAAAATTCAAGTTCAATAGTTTAGTGTTAAGGTGCGTTAAACCGTCTAAAAAGCACGTTTTTCAGTAAATATTAACTACAGAAAATTTTATTGTATTACTATAATACCTAGTTTCAATCAAGATATAATCATTTTATCCCTGGTAAGCGTGCCAACTCTAACAGGTGCTTAACAAATGGCTTACAATTGATTACAGAAATTGTAAACGCTGAAGAAGTGCATTTGAAGCTTATTTAGCCATATAAAACTGCTGTATTAAATTTTTCTGCTTCCAAAAATTCAAGTTCAATAATTTAGTATTAAGATAGTTTAAAACGTCTGAAAAAAACGTTTTTCAATATATATTAACTACAGAAAATTTTATTGTACTACTATTATACCTTGTATCGATCAAAATATAATAATTTTATCCCTGGTAAGGGTGCCAACACTAAGAGGTGCTCAAAAACTGGTTTAAAATTGATTGCAGAGATTGTAAAAGCTGCAGGAGTGCATTTGGAGCTTAGCCATATAAAGCTGCTATATAAAATTTTTCTGCATCCAAAAAATTCAAGTTCAATAGTTTAGTATTAAGGTGCGGTAAAACGTTTAAAAAGCACGTTTTTCAGAAAATACTAACTGCAGAAAGTTTTATTGTACTACTATAATACCTAGTTACGATCAAAATATAATAATTTTATTCCTTATAAGCGTGCCAATACTAGCAGGTGCTCAACCACTGGCTTAGAATTGATTACAGAGGAAGTAAACACTGTAGAAGTTGTCTTTGGAGCTTATTTAGCAATATAAAGCGATTGTATTAAATGTTTCTGCATCCAAAAAATTCAAGTTTAATAGTTTAGTATTAAGGTGCTTTAAACGTCTGAAAACCACGCCTTTCAATATATATTAACTACAGAAAATTTTATTGTACTACTATTATACCTAGTATCGATTAACATATAATAATTTTATCCCTGGTAAGAGTGCCAACACTAACAGGTGCTCAAAAACTGGCTTAAAATTGATTGCAGAGATTGTGAAAGCTGTAGGAGAGCATTTGGAGCTTAGTTAACCATATAAAGCTGCTATATTAAATTTTTCTGCATCTAAAAAATTGAAGTACAATAGTTTAGTATTAAGGTAGGTTAAAACGTCTAAAAAGGACGTTTTTCAGTAAATATTAACTCCAGATAATTTTATTGTACTACTATAATACCTAGTTACGATCAAAATATAATAATTTTATCCCTGGGAAGTGTGCCATCACTAGCAGGGGCCCAGCAACTGGCTTAGAATTGATTGCAGAGGTTGTAAAAGCTGTAGGAGTGCTTTTGGAGTTTAACTAACCAACAAAATTGCTAAATTAAATTTTTCTGCATTCAAAAAATTCAAGTTTAATAATTTAGTATTAAGGTGCGTTAAACCGTCTGAAAACCACGTTTTTCAATATATATTAAATACATAAAATTTTATTCTACTACAATAATACCTAGTGTAGATCAAAATATAATAATTTTATCGCTGGTAATTGAGCCATCACTAACAGGTGCTTAACACCTGGCTTAGAATTGATTGCAGAGGTTGTAAAAGCTGTAGGAGTGCATTTGGAACTTAGTTAACCATACAAAATAGCTATATTATATTTTTCTGCATCAAAAAAATTCAAATTTAATAGTTTAGTATTAAGGTGCGTTAAAACGTCTAAAAAGCACATTTTTCAGTAAATATTAACTACAGAAAATTTTATTGTACTACTATAATACCTAGTTTCGATCAAAATATAATAACTTTGTCCCTGGTAAGCGTGCCAATACGAACAGGTGCTAAAAAACTGGCTTAGAATTGATTACAGAAATTGTAAACGCTGTAGAATTGCATTTGGAGCTTATTTAACCATATAAAACTGCTGTATTAAATTTTTCCGCATCCAAAAAATTCAAGTTTAATAGTTTAGAATTAAGATGGTTTAAAACGTCTGAAAACCACTTTTTTCATATATGTAACTACAGAAAATTTTATTGTACTAATATTATACCTAGTATCGATCAAAATATAATAATTTTATCCCTGGTAAGCGTGCCAACACTAACAGGTGCTCAAAAACTGGCTTAAAATTGATTCCAGAGATTGTAAAAGCTGTAGGAGTGCAGTTGGAGCTTAGTTAGCCATTTAAAGCAGCTATATTAAATTTTTCTGCATCCAAAAAATTCAAGTTCAATAGTTTAGTGTTATGATGCGTTAAATCGTCTAAAAAGCACGTTTTTTAGTAAATAGAAAATTTTATTGTACTACTATAATACCTAATTTAGATCAAAATATAATCATTTTATCCCTGGTAAGCGTGCCAGCACTAACAGGTGCTTAACAAATAGCTTAAAATTGATTACAGAGATTGTAAACGCTGTAGAAGTGCATTTGGAGCATAGTTAGCCATTTAAAGCTGCCATATTAAATTTTTGTGCATCCAAAAAGTTCAAGTTCAATAGTTTAGTGTTAAGATGGTTTAAAACGTCCGAAAACCACTTTTTTCAATATATATAATTACAGAAAATTTTATTGTACTACTATTATACCTAGTGTCGATCAAAGTATAATAATTTTATCCCTGGTAAGCGTGCCAACACTAACAGGTGCTCAAAAGCTGGCTTAAAATTGATTGCAGAGATTGTAAAAGCTGCAGGAGTGCATTTGGAGCTTAGTAAGCTATATAAAGCTGCTGTATAAAATTTTTCTGCATCCAAAAAATTCAAGTTTAATAGTTTAGTATTAAGGTGCGTTAAACCGTCTGAAAACCACGTTTTTCAATATATATATTAACTACAGAAAATTTTATTGTACTACTATAATACCTAGTATCGATCAAAATATAATAATTTTATCCCTGGTAAGCGTGCCAACACTATCAGGTGCTCAAAAACTGGCTTAAAGTTGATTGCAGAGATTGTAAAAGCTGTAGGAGTGCATTTGGAGCTTATTTAGCCATATAAAACTGCTGTATTAAATTTTTCCGCATCCAAAAAATTCAAGTTTAATAGTTTAGAATTAAGATGGTTTATAACGTCTGAAAACCACTTTTATCAATATATTTAACTACAGAAAATGTTATTGTACTAATATTATACCTAGTATCGATCAAAATATAATCATTTTATCCCTGGTAAGCATGCCAACACTAACAGGTGCTTAACAAATGGCTTAGAATTGATTACAGAAATTGTAAACGCTGCAGAAGTGCACTTGAAGCTTATTTAGCAATATAAAACTGCTGTATTAAATTTTTCTGCATCCAAAAAATTCAAGTTTAATAGTTTAGTATTAAGGTGCGTTAAACCGTCTGAAAACCACGTTTTTCAATATATATTAACTACAGAAAATGTTATTGTACTACTATAATACCTAGTTTCTATCAAAATATAATAACTTTATCCCAGGTAAGCGTGCCAATACTAACAGGTGCTAAACAACTGGCTTAGAATTGATTACAGAAATTGTAAACGCTGTAGAATTGAATTTGGAGCTTATTTAGCCATATAAAGCTGCTATATTAAATTTTTCCGCATCCAAAAAATTCAAGTTCAATAGTTTAGAATTAAGATGGTTTAAAACGTCTGAAAACCACTTTTTTCAATATATTTAACTACAGAAAATTTTATTGTACTAATATTATACCTGGTATCGATCAAAATATAATAATTTTATACCTGGTAAGCGTGCCAACACTAACAGGTGCTCAAAATCTGGCTTAAAATTGATTGCAGAGATTGTAAAAGCTGCAAGAGTGCATTTGGAGCTTAGTAAGCCATATAAAGCTGCTGTATTAAATTTTTCTGCATCCAAAAAATTCAAGTTTAATAGTTTAGTATTAAGGTGCGCTAAACCGTCTGAAAACCACGTCTTTCAATATATATTAACTACAGAAAATTTTATTGTACTACTATAATACCTAGTATAGATCAAAATATAATAATTTTATCCCTGGTAAGCGTGCCAACACTATCAGGTGCTCAAAAACTGGCTTAAAGTTGATTGCAGAGATTGTAAAAGCTGTATGAGTGCCTTTGGAGCTTAGTTAACCATTTAAAGCTGCTATATTAAATTTTTCTGCATCCAAAAAATTCAAGTTCAATAGTTTAGTGTTAAGGTGCGTTAAATCGTCTAAAAAGCACGTTTTCAGTAAATATTAACTACAGAAAATTTTATTGTACTACTATAATACCTAGTTTCAATCAAGTTATAATCATTTTATCCCTGGTAAGCGTGCCAACACTATCAGGTGCTTAAAAAATGGCTTAGACTGGAATACAGAAATTGTAAACGCTGCAGAAGTGCATTTGAAGCTTATTTAGCAATATAAGACTGCTGTATTAAATTTTTCTCCATCCAAAAAATTTCAAGTTCAATAATTTAGTATTAAGATGGTTTAAAACGTCTGAAAAAAACGTTTTTCAATATATATTAACTACAGAAAATTTTATTGTACTACTATAATACCTAGTTTCGATCAAAAAAAATAATTTTATCCCTGGTAAGCGTGCCAATACTAACAGGTGCTAAACAACTGGCTTAGAATTGATTATAGAAATTGTAAACGCTGTAGAATTGCATTTGGAACTTATTTAGCCATATAAAACTGCTTTATTAAATGTTTCTGCATCCCAAAAATTGAAGTACAATAGTTTATTATTAAGGTGCATTAAAACGTCTAAAAAGCACGTTTTTCAATAAATATTAACTTAAATTTTTTTTATTGTACTACTATAACACTTAGTTTTGATCAAAATATAATAATTTTCACTCTGGTAATCGTGCCAACACTAACAGATGCTTAACAACTGGCTTAGAATTGATTACAGATGTTGTAAAAGCTGTAGGAGTGCACTTGGAGCTTAGTTAACCATATAAAATTGCTATATTAAATTTTTTTGCATCCAAAAAACTCAAGTTTAATAGTATAGTATTAAGGTGCGTTAAACCGTCTGAAAACCACGTTTTCCAATATATATTAACTACATAAAATTTTATTCCACTACAATAATACCTAGTGTCGACCAAAATATAATAATTTTATCTCTGGTAAGCGTGCCAACACTAACAGGTGCTCAAAAGCTGGCTTAAAATTGATTGCAGAGATTGTAAAAGCTGCAGGAGTGCATTTGGAGCTTAGTAAGCCATATAAAGCTGCTGTATTAAATTTTTCTGCATCCAAAAGATTCAAGTTTAATAGTTTAGTATTAAGGTGCGTTAAACCGTCTGAAAACCACGTTTTTCAATATATATTAACTACAGGAAATTTTATTGTACTACTATAATACCTAGTATCGATTAAAATATAATAATTTTATCCCTGGTAAGCGTGCCAACACTATCAGGTGCTCAAAAACTGGCTTAAAGTTGATTGCAGAGATTGTAAAAGCTGTAGGAGTGCATTTGGACCTTAGTTAACCATTTAAAGCTGCTATATTAAATTTTTATGCATCCAAAAATTGAAGTTTAATAGTTTAGTGTTAAGGTGCGTTAAATCGTCTAAAAAGCACGTTTTCAGTAAATATTAACTACAGAAAATTTTATTGTATTACTATAATACCTAGTTTCAATCAAGATATAATCATTTTATCCCTGGTAAGCGTGCCAGCTCTAACAGGTGCTTAACAAATGGCTTACAATTGATTACAGAAATTGTAAACGCTGCAGAAGTGCATTTGAAGCTTATTTAGCCATATAAAACTGCTGTATTAAATTTTTCTGCTTCCAAAAATTCAAGTTCAATAATTTAGTATTAAGATAGTTTGAAACGTCTGAAAAAAACGTTTTTCAATATATATTAACTACAGAAAATTTTATTGTACTACTATTATACCTAGTATCGATCAAAATATAATAATTTTATCCCTGGTAAGCGTGCCAACACTAACAGGTGCTCAAAAACTGGCTTAAAGTTGATTGCAGAGATTGTAAAAGCTGTAGGAGTGCATTTGGAGCTTAGTTAGCCATTTAAAGCTGCTATATAAAATTTTTCTGCATCCAAAAAATTCAAGTTCAATAGTTTAGTGTTAAGGTGCGTTAAATCGTCTAAAAAGCACGTTTTTCAGTAAATATTAACTACAGAAAATTTTATTGTATTACTATAATACCTAGTTTCAATCAAGATATAATCATTTTATCCCTGGTAAGCGTGCCAGCTCTAACAGGTGCTTAACAAATGGCTTACAATTGATTACAGAAATTGTAAACGCTGCAGAAGTGCTTTTGAAGCTTATTTAGCCATATAAAACTGCTGTATTAAATTTTTCTGCTTCCAAAAATTCAAGTTCAATAATTTAGTATTAAGATAATTTAAAACGTCTGAAAAAAACGTTTTTCAATATATATTAACTACAGAAAATTTTATTGTACTACTATTATACCTAGTATCGATCAAAATATAGTAATTTTATCCCTGGTAAGGGTGCCAACACTAAGAGGTGCTCAAAAACTGGCTTAAAATTGATTGCAGAGATTGTAAAAGCTGCAGGAGTGCATTTGGAGCTTAGCCATATAAAGCTGCTATATAAAATTTTTCTGCATCCAAAAAATTCAAGTTCAATAGTTTAGTATTAAGGTGCGGTAAAACGTTTAAAAAGCACGTTTTTCAGAAAATACTAACTGCAGAAAGTTTTATTGTACTACTATAATACCTAGTTACGATCAAAATATAATAATTTTATTCCTTATAAGCGTGCCAATACTAGCAGGTGCTCAACCACTGGCTTAGAATTGATTACAGAGGAAGTAAACACTGTAGAAGTTGTCTTTGGAGCTTATTTAGCAATATAAAGCGATTGTATTAAATGTTTCTGCATCCAAAAAATTCAAGTTTAATAGTTTAGTATTAAGGTGCTTTAAACGTCTGAAAACCACGCCTTTCAATATATATTAACTACATAAAATTTTATTGTACTACTATTATACCTAGTAGCGATTAACATATAATAATTTTATCCCTGGTAAGAGTGCCAACACTAACAGGTGCTCAAAAACTGGCTTAAAATTGATTGCAGAGATTGTGAAAGCTCTGGAGAGCATTTGGAGCTTAGTTAACCATATAAAGCTGCTATATTAAATTTTTCTGCATCTAAAAAATTGAAGTACAATAGTTTAGTATTAAGGTAGGTTAAAACGTCTAAAAAGCACGTTTTTCAGTAAATATTGACTACAGATAATTTTATTGTACTACTATAATACCTAGTTACGATCAAAATATAATAATTTTATCCCTGGGAAGTGTGCCATCACTAGCAGGGGCCCAGCAACTGGCTTAGAATTGATTGCAGAGGTTGTAAAATCTGTAGGAGTGCTTTTGGAGTTTAATTAACCAACAAAATTGCTAAATTAAATTTTTCTGCATCCAAAAAATTCAAGTTTAATAGTTTAGTATTAAGGTGCGTTAAACCGTCTGAAAACCACGTTTTTCAATATATATTACCTACAGAAAATTTTATTGTCTTACTATTATACCTAGTGTCGATCAAAATGTAATAATTTTGTCCCTGGTAAGTGTGCCATTACTAACAGGCGCTCAACAACTGGCTTAAAATTGATTGCAGAGGTTGTAAAAGCTGTGGGATTACATTTGGAGCTTAGTTAACGATACAAAATTGCTATATTAAATTTTTCTGCATCCAAAAAATTCAAGTTTAGTATTAAGGTGCGTTAAACCGTCTGAAAACCATGTTTTTCAATATATATTAAATACATAAAATTTTATTCTACTACAATAATACCTAGTGTAGATCAAAATATAATAATTTTATCGCTGGTAATTGAGCCATCACTAACAGGTGCTTAACACCTAGCTTAGAATTGATTGCAGAGGTTGTAAAAGCTGTAGGAGTGCATTTGGAACTTAGTTAACCATACAAAATAGCTATATATTTTTCTGCATCAAAAAAATTCAAATTTAATAGTTTAGTATTAAGGTGCGTTAAAACGTCTAAAAAGCACATTTTTCAGTAAATATTAACTACAGAAAATTTTATTGTACTGCTATAATACCTAGTGTCCTTCAAAATATAATAATTTTATCCCTGGTAAGAGTGCCAACACTAACAGGTCTCAAAAACTGGCTTAAAATTAATTGCAGATATTGTAAAAGCTGTAGGAGTACATATGGGGCTTAGCCGTATAAAGCTGCTATATTAAATTTTTCTGCATCCAAAAAATTCAAGTTCAAAGGTTTAGTATTGAGGTGCGTTAAAACGACTAGAAAGCACGTTTTTCAGTCAATATTTACTACAGAAAATTTTATTGTACTACTATAATACCTAGATTCGAGCAAAATATAATAATTTTTTCCCTGGTAAGCGTGCCAATACTAACAGGTGCTTAACAACTGGCCTAGAATTGATTACAGCAATTGTAAACGCTGTAGAGGTGCATTTGGAGCTTATTTAGCCATATAAAGCTGCTGTATTAAACTTTTCTGCATCCAAAATATTCAAGTTTAATAGTTTAGTATTAAGGTGCGGTTAACCGTCTGAAAACCACGTTTTTCAATATATATTAACTACAGAAAATTTTATTGTACTACTATAATACATAGTTTCGATCAAAATATAATAATTTTATCCCTGGTAAGCGTGCCAATACTAACAGGTGCTAAACAACTGGCTTAGAATTGATTATAGAAATTGTAAACGCTGTAGAATTGCATTTGGAGCTTATTTAGCCATATAAAACTGCTTTATTAAATTTTTCCGCATCCAAAAAATTCAAGTTCAATAGTTTAGAATTAAGATGGTTTAAAACGTCTGAAAACCACTTTTTTCAGTATATTTAACTACAGAAAATTTTATTGTACTAATATTATACTTAGTATCGATCAAAATATAATAATTTTATCCCTGGTAAGCGTGACAACACTAACAGGTGCTCAAAAACTGGCTTAAAATTGATTGCAGGGATTGTAAAAGCTGTAGGAGTGCATTTGGAGCTTAGTTAGCCATTTAAAGCAGCTATATTAAATTTTTCTGCATCCAAAAAATTGAAGTTTTATAATTTAGTATTAAGATGGTTTAAAACGTCTGAAAAAAACGTTTTTCAATATATATTAACTACAGAAAATTTTATTGTACTACTATAATACCTAGTTTCAATCAAGATATTATCATTTTATCCTTGGTAAGCGTGCCAACTCTAACAAGTGCTTAACAAATGGCTTAGAATTGATTACAGAAATTGTAAACGCTGCAGAAGTGCATTTGAAGCCTATTTAGCCATATAAAACTGCTGTATTAAATTTTTCTGCATCCAAAAGGTTTAAGTTTAATAATTTAGTATTAAGATAGTTTAAAACGTCTGAAAAGCACGTTTTTCAGTAAATAATAACTGTAGACAAATTTATTGTACTACTATAATACCTACTTACAATCAAAATATAATAATTTTATTCCTGGAAAGCGTGCCAATACTAACAGGTGCTCAACAACTGGCTTAGAATTGATTACAGAAGTTGTAAACACTTTAGAAGTTGTCTTTGAAGCTTATTTAGCAATATAAAACTACTGTATTAAATGTTTCTGCATCCAAAAAATTCAAGTTTAATAGTTTAGTATTAAGGTGCTTTAAACGTCTGAAAACCACGCCTTTCAATATATATAACTACAGAAAATTTTATTGTACTACTATTATACCTAGTATCGATCAAAATATAATAATTTTATCCCTGGTAAGCGTGCCAACACTAACAGGTGCTCAAAAACTGGCTTAAAATTGATTGCAGAGATTGTGAAAGCTGTAGGAGAGCATTTGGAGCTTAGTTAACCATATAAAGCTGCTATATTAAATTTTTCTGCATCTAAAAAATTGAAGTACAATAGTTTAGTACTAAGGTAGGTTAAAACGTCTAAAAAGCACGTTTTTCAGTAAATATTAACTACAGATAATTTTATTGTACTACTATAATACCTAGTTACGATCAAAATATAATAATTTTATCCCTGGGAAGTGTGCCATCACTAGCAGGGGCCCAGCAACTGGCTTAGAATTGATTGCAGAGGTTGTAAAAGCTGTAGGAGTGCTTTTGGAGTTTAATTAACCAACAAAATTGCTAAATTAAATTTTTCTGCATCCAAAAAATTTAAGTTTAATAGTTTAGTATTAAGGTGCGTTAAACCGACTGAAAACCACGTTTTTCAATATATATTACCTACAGAAAATTTTATTGTATTACTATTATACCTAGTGTCGATCAAAATGTAATAATTTTGTCCCTGGTAAGTGTGCCATTACTAACAGGCGCTCAACAACTGGCTTAAAATTGATTGCAGAGGTTGTAAAAGCTGTAGGATTACATTTGGAGCTTAGTTAACGATACAAAATTGCTATATTAAATTTTTCTGCATCCAAAAAATTCAAGTTCAATAGTTTAGTATTAAGGTGCGTTAAACCGTCTGAAAACCACGTTTTTCAATATATATTAACTACATAAAATTTTATTCTACTACAATAATACCTAGTGTAGATCAAAATATAATAATTTTATCGCTGGTAATTGAGCCATCACTAACAGGTGCTTAACAACTGGCTTAGAATTGATTGCAGAGGTTGTAAAAGCTGTAGGAGTGCATTTGGAACTTAGTTAACCATACAAAATAGCTATATTATATTTTTCTGCATCAAAAAAATTCAAATTTAATAGTTTAGTATTAAGGTGCGTTAAAACGTCTAAAAAGCACATTTTTCAGTAAATATTAACTACAGAAAATTTTATTGTACTGCGATAATACCTAGTGTCCTTCAAAATATAATAATTTTATCCCTGGTAAGTGTGCCATCACTAACAGGTGCTCAACAACTGGCTTAGAATTGATTGCAGAGGTTGTAAAAGCTGTAGAAGTGCATTTGAAGCTTAGTTAACCCACAAAATTGCTATATTAAATTTTTCTGCATCCAAAAAATTTAATAGGTTAGTATTAAGGTGCGTTAAACCGTCTGAAAACAACGTTTTTCAATATATATTTTTCTTTATTTCTTCTTCTTTCTCAGCCTGTGTTCGTCCACTGCTGGACATAGGCCTCTTCCAATTGTTTCCATGTATCTCTATCTCTGGCGGTTCTCATCCATGCGTTTCCAGCTATGATCTTCACATCGTCGATCCACCTCTTCTGCGGTCTTCCTATTCCTGTTTTGGTTTCTCGTGGTCTCCAATTAATTAGTCTTTGTGTCCACTTTTCTGTGTTTTCTCGTGCCGCGTGCCCGGCCCATTGCCATTTCAGTCTCGCCATAAGATTTATAATGTCCGTCACTCTCGTTTTGTTGCTAATTGACTATATTCGAAATGACTATTTTCGAATCCTATCTCTCAGTGTGATTCCCAGCATGGCCCGCTCCATTGCTCTTTGAGTTATTCTAAGTTTTTCTGCGGTTTTTCTTGTCAGGGCCATTGTCTCCAGTCCGAATGAATTCACTGGCAATATGCAACTATCATATACCTTGCGTTTTAGATTTATCGGTATATCTTTGTTCTTCAGAATGAAGTTGAGCTTTCCGAAGGCTACCCATGCTAGTTGGATTCTTCTTTTCACTTCGTCTACCTGGTTCTCTTTTCCGATCTTGATTATGTGACCAAGATATATGTATTGGTTCACGTTTTCCAGGGGAACACTATCGACAGTAATTTCATTTTGTGTATTGCTCATTATTTTGGTTTTACGGAGATTCATTTTAAGTCCCATTTTCTGTAATTGTTTATTTAATTCCTGTAGCATGCCTTTCAGTTCTTCTATATCAGTACTGACTAGTACTATATCGTCGGCAAACTTTAGGTGGGTCAGCCGTACGCCGTCCACATTTTCTTCCCATGTCATTTGTTTGAATATATTTTCTAACGCCAAGGTAAACAGTTTGGGGGAGATGGTGTCGCCTTGTCGGACTCCTTTACCAAGAGGAATTTTCTCTGTTCTTGTGTCCTCGTCTATTTTAATGTGGAAGGTAGCCTGTTCATAGATGTTTTTGATGATGGTAATGTATCGCGAATCTATTCTAGCATCTTCTAGTGCTGTTAGGATGGACCAGGTCTCGATACTATCGAAAGCTTTATGATAGTCTATGAATTCTAAGTGTATGAGGACATTATATTCTGTGGTTGTATGGTATTAATGTCCTAATAGTTTGTAGGTGATCCGTGGTACTAAAACCCTTTCGGAATCCCGATTGCTCTACGGGCTGGTACGAGTCTAGCTTTGCTATGAGTCGATTTGTAATGATCTTTGTTAGTAGCTTGTACAGGTTGGAGAGTAGACTTATTGGTCTGCAGTTTTCTATATTTGCATTGTCCCCCTTTTTATGTATAAGTATGATTTCAGCGTTTTTCCATACTTCCGGTATTTTTCCTTCTATTAGACACTTGTTTAGGAGGAGCTTCAGGGCTTTTTCAAGAGTATCTTCCAAGCCGATGTTAAGAATTTTTCTAGGAGTGGTTTCGGGTTCCTGAATTGTAGATGTATAAAGATTTTTATAAAAATTTTGGATTTCTTTGATAATTTGAGTTTTTTCTCTGATTATATTTCCTTGAGGGTCTTTTATCTTTATTATCTTGGATTTTCCTTAACCTAGATTTGTTCTCAATACCTTCATGTTCTTATTGTTGTCTATGATTTCTAGGATTTGATTTGTTTTGTAAGCTCGTATATCTGAAAGTATTTTCCTTTTGACGGCGCTATTAATATTTTTGTATTCTGGTGTATCTCTTTGAATTTTTCTTCGTTTTTCCATCAAGTGTATTGTTTCTGGTTCTAATCTATTTTCTCTTTGGATTTTAACTTTGCTACAAATCCTTTTTGTGACTGTTGTTATGTCGTTTGTTATTTTATCTGTTATTTCATTTATATCTTTGGCGTTTAGTGTCGTTAATGGTTCAAATTCTTCTTTTATATCATTATGTATTTTCCTTTGTTAAGTTGTAGTAGGTACTACACGTTGGAAATTCGTTTTTTGTTAATAATTTCTTTCTCTCTGATGTTGTGTTTATTTCTATGCGTGCTCGAACCATTCGATGATATATATTAACTACAGAAAATTTTATTGTACTACTATTATACCTAGTATCGATCAAAATATAATAATTTTATCACTGGTAAGCGTGCCAACACTAAGATGTGCTCAAAAACTGGCTTAAAATAGATTGCAGAGATTGTAAAAGCTGCAGGAGTGCATTTGGAGCTTAGTTATTTATATAAAACTGCTGTATTAAATTTTTCTGCATCCAAAAATTTCAAGTTTAATGGTTTAGTATTAAGGTGCGTTAAAACGTTTGAAAATCATCTAATTCAGTATATATTAACTACAGAAAATATTATTGTACTACTATAATACCTAGTGTCGATCAAAATATAATAATTTTACACCTGGTAAGCGTGCCAACACTAACAGGTGCTCAACAAGTGGTTTAGAATTGATTACAGAGGTTGTAAACGCTGTAGAAGTGCATTTGGAGCTTATTAAGCCATATAAAACTGCTGTATTAAATTTTTCTGGATTCAAAAAATTCAAGTTTAATAGTTTAGTATTAAGGTGCGTTAAAACGTCTGAAAATCACGTTTTTCAATATATATTATCTACAGAAAGTTTTATTGGACTACTATAATACCTAGTGTCGATCAAAATATAATAATTTTATTTCTGGTAAGTGTGCCATCACTAACAGGTGCTCAACAACTGGCTTAGAATTGATTACAAAAATTGTAAACGCTGTAGAAGTGCATTTGAAGCTTATTTAGCCATATAAAACTGCTGTACTATATTTTTCTGCATCCAAAAAATTCAAAGTTTAATAGTTTAGTATTAAGATGGTTCAAAACGTCTGAAAACCACATTT
The DNA here is from genome assembly GCA_940337035.1 of Agriotes lineatus. Lineage (NCBI taxonomy): Eukaryota > Metazoa > Arthropoda > Insecta > Coleoptera > Elateridae > Agriotes > Agriotes lineatus. Next base: position 65,534 of record CALNHX010004436.1, read on the forward strand.
TTCAATATATATTAACTACAGAAAATTTTATTGTACTACTATAATACCTAGTTTCGATCAAAATATAATAATTTTATCCCTGGTAAGTGTGCCATCACTAACAAGCGCTCAACAACTGGCTTAGAATTGATTGCAGAGGTTGTAAATGCAGTAGGAGTGCATTTGGAGCTTAGTTAGCCATTTAAAGCTGCTATATTAAATTTTTCTGCATCCAAAATATTCAAGTTCTATAGTTTAGTATTAAGGTGCGTTAAACCGTCTGAAAACCACGTTTTTCAATATATATTAACTACAAAAACTGTTATTCTATTACTAGAAAGTCGATCAAAATATAATAGTTTTATCCCTGGTAAGTGTGCCATCACTAACAGGTGCTCAACAACTGGCTTAGAATTGATTGCAGATGTTGTAAACGCTGTAGAAGTGCATTTAGAGCCTATTTAGCTATATAAAACTGCTCTATTAAATTTTTCTGTATCCAAAATATTCAAGTTCAGTAGTTTAGTATTAAGGTACGTTAAAACTTCTAAAAGGCACGTTTCTCAGTAAATATTACCTACAGAAAATTTTATTGTACTACTATAATACCTAGTGTCGATCAAAATATAATAATTTTATAACTGGTAAGTGTGCCAACACTAACAGGTGCTCAACAATTGGTTTTGAATTGATTGCAGAGGTTGTAAACGATGTAGGAGTGCATTTGGAGCTTGTTTAGCCATATAAAACTGCTATAGTAAATTTTTCTACATCCAAAAAATTCAAGTTAAATAGTTTAGTATTAAGGTGCGTTAAAACGTCTGAAAAGCACGTTTTTTAATATATATTAACTACAGAAAATTTTACTGTACTACTATTATACCTAGTGTCGAACAAAATATAATAATTTATCCCTGGTAAGCGTGCTGACACTAAAAGGTGCTTAACAACTGTCTTAAAATTGATTGCAGAGGTTGTAAAAGCTGTAGGAGTGCATTTGGAGCTTAGCCGCATAAAACTGCTATGTTAAATTGTTCTGCATCCAAAAAATTCATGTTTAATAGTTTAGTATTAAGTTGCGTTAAAACATTAGAAAAGCACTTTTTTCAGTAAATATTGACTACATAAAACGTTATTGTACTACAATAATACCTAGTGACGATCAAAATATAATAATTTTATCCCTGGTAAGCGTGCCAACACTAACAGGTGCTCAACAACTGGCTTAGAATTGATTGCAGAGATTGTAAACGCTGTAGGGGTGCATTTGGAGCTTAGTTAGTTATATAAAACTGCTATATTAAATTTTTCTGAATCGCTCGGTCTTGTTTAAAGCATTTTGCAATTAAACGATCACATGAGAAATTATGTAAATAAAGCTAAAATTAGAATGTTTGAAGGTGGTGCCGAATTCAAATTCTGCGGAAGGTTTTAGCGGGAAATTCAAATTCTGCTCATCAGTTTGGTGGTAAATTTAAATTATGCTCAGGTTTTTTGGTGGGAAATTCAAATTCTGCGCAGGACAAATGAACCAATTTAGATTTGGCAGGTAGGCTGTATTTGCGCATCGCCAGATGTCAGACTTGTTGAGACGTGCAGATGTGGGTATCTGGCCGGATGTTATCGTCCGAACATTTTGCTGAATGCAGCTAAAAATAATTTTATGAAGTCATTGTTTGAGAAATTGCACTGTGCGAGGGATTGGCTGTCTCAAATAGAGAAATCGAAGATATATAACAAATTTGTGTTTCAAATTAGAAGTCCATAATCGACTTAATCAATTAGCCCGGATACCTGTTTAATGAAAACATTTTCGTGAATTTCCGCTAAGGAGTAAAGAAACACAAGATTGGAGGCAATAATATATAACTATACTAAGGAAATTCAAATTCTGCACATCATTTTGGCGGTAAACTTAAATTCTGGGCAGGTTTTTGACACAAAATTCAAATTCTGCATTTTATTTTGAAGATAAATTCAAATTCTGCGCAGGTTTGACAGTAAATTCTAATCATGCTTAGGTTTTTGGTGGGAAATTCAAATTCTGCGAATTATTTCGGCGGTAAATTCAAATTCTGTGACAAATAAACCATTTTAGATTTAGCAGGTGTTAATAGGGGGGCTATATTTGCTCGTTTCCAGATGTCAGACTTGCTGAGACTTGTTTAAGCGGATGTGGGCGTCTGGCTGGATGTTATTGTCTAGAGGATGTCATTGTCTGAAAATTATGAATTTTGGGGCTAAAAGCCTAAATTTGAAATTTTTACAAGTTTTCCACCATGAATTTTGAGGCTAAAAGTCTAATTTTGAAATTTTTACAAGATTCCCCTCGCTTAATCAAACATTTTAAAATAAAGGCCTAAAAATGAGAATTAAATTAAATAAAGCTTAATAAAAGCTATTTGATCACGGGAATATATTGGCAAAATAAAACTGTCCTTCACCATTAGGTATCATATATAGCATCCTTATTAATTAGAGTATTTTTACTAATATATTCCTGTAATCTAATAGCTCTTATTTGGCTTTATTTAATTTAATTCTTATTTTCAGGGTTTTATTTTTAAATTTTGATTTTAATCTTACCTTTTGTGGACAGTCTTTAGCATGTAATTGTAATAACCTTAGTTATTCGCCTCTATTGGACTATTAAAGTCAGATTAAGACATAAACCATGAATAACTATAATACCGGATATAGTACAATTGTATTTATTAAGTAATTAATAACTGCCTTTATCATACGTTTAACAACTTTGTTAATAATATTTGATAAATACTTAATTTTAGTTAATTCAATTTTAGATTAATATTACTGTCTGTTTACAAAATTATATTAAAATCTAATTTATGATTCAATTTTTATTAACTCTGTAAGTAGCAGGTACATTTTATATTACTACTCTCTTTTAATATATGTGTATTGTTTTAAGTTGACGGTTAATAGACTCACTTTGTAAGCTTCGTAAGCTTTTTATCGTCTATAGTCTTCTGTTCATCAAATCTCTGCTACAGCTATGCTCGTTGCAACCAAAAACTAGACTATTTACAAATGATTTACAAATACAAGTTTATTACACCGTTGTGCTTATAAAACTGTTTACAGGAACATGTCAGGTTGGCCTGTAATGCATAATATATATTTGTAATAATTGTATACATGTACGTTTTAGACAAATAAATACAAGTTTATTACACCGTTGTGCTTTCAAAATCGGTTACAGAAACATGTCAGGTTGGCTAGTGGTCTATTTATTTACCGCCGCAACTGATAATAGAGGTGATTAACTACATTCAGCAAAAAAAATTGAGACAACGACTCCATTCAATTATTTTTTAGCAGTCGTGCAGATTTTCAATCAATGGCTTTATTGTTCAATTATATTTTTTTTACTAACCTTGCACATTTTCAAACAAGTCTGGACAGGTTTGAACACCTAGACAATAACATCCGGTTTATCTGATAATGGAGATCATTAATTACATTTAGCAAAAATTTCTAGACAAAGACTCTATTCAATTATTTTTAGCAGTCGTGCAAATTTTCCCAAACAATGACTTCATTGTTCAATTGCGCAGACAATAAAATCCGGTGTAGACAATAACATCCAGCCAGACACCTACATCTGCAGGTCTCGACAAGTCTGCATTCCCAGACAATGACTCACATCCGGTTGAGCCTGGGAAAAATTTGATAAGCGTAGGAATCTTGTAAAATTTTCAAAATTAAACTTTTAGCCCCCAAAATCCATCGTGGGAATCTTGTAAATTTTCAAAATTAGACTTTTAGCCCCAAAATTGATGGTGGAAATCTTGTAAAAATTTTCAAAATTAGATTTTTAGCCCCAAGAATTCATCGTGGGAACCGGAAGTGAAACCTAACCACGTAACCTTGACCTCGCCGAGGTCAATGGCCTTGCTTCGTGACACTTAGCCAAGTTTTAAACCAATCGAAAAGGTCAATGACTTTTCCAGGTGACACTTAGATAAGTTTCAAACCAATCGAAGTGTCCCAGAACCCGTCTAGGTACACTACTAACAAAATGTCATTTAATACCCTAAAATTGCATTTTTTTAAGAATCGACATACATAAAGTCACTAGATTATCACGTGACTCTGAATGGGTATAAATATGACTATACTGTGCGTTGACATAAGCTACAAATGTGTTAAATGGGAATTGTGGGCTGGTTTCCCTGTTGACAAATAAACCTTTCACCTTTTTATCCTTCCAACAAGTTCCAACTCTAATAATTACCAAATCTAATAAGAACCTGATCTATCAACAATCTCCATTTTTTGCTTTCTGAAAAAGCAATAAAATAAGAAGACTTCAGACAGTCAACAACGCTAGTCGGTATATAAAAAATGGTCGCGCAAAAAATTTTGAATTTAGTTGATTTTTCGAATTATTTGTTAAAATATACGTAATAGGTACAATTTATTACTATTGCAATGTGATTAGTAAAACAATTTCTTATCCTAGTTAATTTATTATAAAGTAAACATCTGCCTTCTATCAAATAATGTGAAAGAAATGTTTATGAATATCGAACTCTTATAACTCAAACTTCTCTGACATCAATCCTTCTATAACAACTTCCTTCTCTTCTTTCCTCTTGTCTAACCTCTCCTAAATCTCTTTCTATGGAGTTCTTGCCATGTTATCTCCTGTCCTGTTTTCAGTTACTAAAAACCAGCACCTTCAGTTGTTATAAAAAATTGTAGTATAGTTTATCCCGCAATCATCATTTTTGCTAACAGTAATTATTACGAAATTGGGGGAGAGGGGGGGGAGCACGTATTGTAAACCAGTACCAACTAAGTAAACAACTTATTGACATTTGCACGTAGAACTTCATTATTATGGATAGTGGCTGCATAACGTTTATAATATGCAATTAAAAACCTCTGCATGAGTAAGGAATTAACTCTAATTCAAATTTTCAAAAACTCTCGATACTATTGTAGTCAGGGCCGCAACTAGGCAAACTTTTGTTGTAGGCAAGCCAACATTTTTGCGCCCTTCAGTAAACTAATGATACATATGACAAAAATACTAATGTTCCTGTAGGGGAGATCCGGCCGTGATGGACCCCCGGCTATGATGGCACCCCTGCTACTTTGTAAATTTCTTGAGTTGGTAACACTGATTTCTGATTGGTAAGGAGTCTAGTAACGCAATTTGAAGTGACAGTCGTAATTACGTGTGTTTTTGGTGAAAATACTTGGATTTTTCGAAAAAGTACGCCTAAAACCTTTTATTTACTATATTTTAAATTTATTTCCTGGCAACAATAAAACTAAGAACTCTATTGTTTATTTTCCCGGCTCAAGTACTATCCTAACCTAATTTACTGCCACAGGTGTAACGGTGTATGAAAGGCGGTTTAGATTTTTTAGCGGGAAATTTTGAAATGGTTATTGTTCGGGTTAGATGGCACCCTCATATTCCAGTTATGTTGGAACAGGGTGCCATCATACCCGAATGGTTACAAAACTGTTTTTAGTTAAAAACTATCCCCCCTACCACAGCTTGAAATAATATCGAACAGAAAACGAACAAAAAAAGGTAAATTGGGTATTTTGAATAACACTTCTAACATAGGAAAACAAATAATTAAAGCTAGGAAAAAAAGGGAAAAAGAATAACGAATCTCAGCTAAAAGAGCAAAAAAAAATTTGAGGATTGAAAATAAAGAATAAGATATTGAAGAAGATCCTTTTGAAGAAGACGACAGTAGCGAAGTGGCGTGCATTTACTTACTGCAACGAATTATATTCGAATTCCAGAAAAGGAGATATGTGGATTCGTTGTCAACAGTGCTCCAGCTGGTGCCATACAAAGTGTGCGGGAGTTGACAGAAGATCAAAAAGTTTACTTGAGCCTTATGCATTTAGTTTAAAAATAATTTACCAATATTGTTAGTATTTGTCTAGTAATTTATACTTCGTTCTACGGTCGTAGGTAATATTTTATTTTGGTGTTTATATATGTTTTTTGGAGGTTTTTATATTTTATTTTTGTGTTTAAATGTTTTTTATAGCTTCTAAGGCTTATATATTACCACAAATGTATGACCACATTGCGTTTTTTGAAAATTTTGTTTGGGTGCCAACATTGCCTGATACCATTATGATGGCACACTTGCTTGCTTTGCCGATTATGATAAATAAAATAAAAATAATGAATAATAGACTTGTATTTATCTGTTTTTCTGTTAAGCAAAGATCTTTTCTAGGCGTATAAGTCTTTAAAAATAAAATTATTTATCATTTTTTATGAATAAATCCAACACGGCCGGATCTTCCCTATGACTTCTATATTCAAAAATATCTACAACAGTTCTAATTAAAATTTTAAAAGTAAACAAATAAATGTTAAAATAACAAAATACAACACAAATAAAAGAAGATAAAACTAAATTATAAAACATAATTCTAATTTTAAAAATACACATTTTTATGTAGTTAGTAGAAAGCTTTACAAATCCCTATATATAAACATGCTGTATACCTGCATTTCTGCGTGACCATTTCATCGGTGCCGATCTGGAGCATTTCACACAAAATCAGAACACCACTGCATCATTTATAACGCAACAATAAGCATATGCACTTATCAGTGAACACGAGTTCGAATCCCACTGGCTGCAATGTTTTTCTTAATTTCTAAATTCATGTAATTCCCATTGTCAAGTGTTTCAGTATTATTAGCAGCATTAAGGTATTTTTACCTATTTTGTAGATAATTTTGAAGACTTCAACCATAATTTAATCCAGAAAAAGTTGTTTTTCTTGCAGCGCGCTTTCTGTATTAAAGACATTGAAAACATTTTCTTTTGTGACTTTCTTATGCAGAATTGAATTTTAAAAATGTAATAGTATATTACTGGACCAGTGGAGAAACTAAATAAGATTTTCACTCACGCGTTTGTCGACTGATTAATTTAACACGAGTGCTGTATAGCGTTTTGTTCAATCATGCCACTGAATTTTTGTTTGATTTATATCAAAAAACAATAACAAATTAAATTTGTTCGTGTTATACATTTAGCAGTACTAAAATATATTGTTAGTCTATGTCAAATTCGAGGTTGGTAGGTTACGTTTTGCTTGTTAGTTGACACAGACTGACACAAATCTTAACCTGCAAATCTCGAGTTTGACATATTTTGGGAGTGGAGAAAATTATTGTGCAAAAAATGTTTACCTCACTGCTTTCGTTTACGTTGTCATAGCAAACAACGTAAGTGAGCAAAACAAACGCTTTCTCGTTCTGTATCCAAGTAAGAAACAACATGTTTCAACAGTAGGATTGAAAAAAAAAATTGTTTAATTAGAATAAGACCACTTATTCTACGTGGTGCGCTCAAAAACTAGTACAGACGTCAATATGTTGAAATAATACAATATGAACAAATAATACATATTATCATGCGTAGTAACATATGAACTCGCAGCCACACTGCCACATCGTCTTGTAGCGTATTTTTATCGGCAGCTGGTATGATCCTTGCTCTAGACCGTTTTCGATCATTCGTTTTTTTTTTATAAAAGCTACTGCAGTGTAGGGTCGCAGAACTGTCTTAAATTGAACAAATTCTAGCGGACAAGTGATTGTAGCGAAAAATACTATTAGCAGTGTAACAAGTAATAAGCTTTCGAAATCGGGCTGTGGTGTTCTGCTGATTGTTGCAATTGGCCACTGTACCAGCGATGAGCCCAAAGCAGTGAATATATATGTGATATGTGCAATCAGCGAACCCACCCAATAGTGGTTTAAAATTTAAATTAGTTTGTCGCCACTACTGTAATGTTAAAAATGTAAAAAATATATAATTAGAATAAGGCCACCTTGAGGTGGGCTAAAAAGCTAATATTTCTAATGCTGTGATTCATATAAGTAGGAATTACAAAACAAACGCCGTTACAATCTGACAGACATATAACATTCCGTTTGCAAATTGAACAAGGCAATGTACTTAATGTATCGACCAGATTAGGAGCAATTCGCATTATTATAATTAATATTATTTAGGCTAAATTCGTTAATATTACAAATTTATTTGTAAAATTGCCCACTTGTTTACTTGTCTTTTTTATTAGTACAAATAATTTTTTTTCAGTGCAATTTTGGCGCCCCTTGCCGCTTGCCCCTGTAGGCGGGGCCTATTCGGCCTATACCTAGTTACGGCCCTGATTGTAGTGTACTCATTAAAACCACTAACTTGAATTCAATTAAGATTAATAGTTATTTAACCAACAAGTGTGTTAATGAAGGCGATTAATAATCGAAACTGTTTAAAGCACGATCGAGCGATAGCTAGTGAGTGCCTTTAATAGTTGAGATTATTAATCGCCCATTAACAAACGAGTTGATTACAAAATTTTTTCGTTGACCACAAAATATTTTTTTGTGGCGAAAAATTTGATTAATACAACTAACCTCCATTCAAAATATCATCAAAACGTCAAAATCACAAAAACAGTTAATTAATGAAAAAGAATGTATTAATCAAAAACAGTGTATTAATAGATCTATTAATCCATAATTTTTTTAAAAACAGTTAATTAATGATAAAGAGTGTATTAATCAAAAACAGTGTATTAATGACGTCTATTAATCCATACTTTTTTAAGAAAAATCATTCATTAATATTGAAATTAACAAGCGGTCAACGAAAATAGTTATTTAACCAACAAGTGTGTTAATGAAGGCGATTAATAATCGAAACTGTTTAAAGCACGAACGAGCGATAGAGAGTGAGTGCCTTTAATAGTTGAGATTATTAATCGCCCATTAACAAACGAGTTGATTACAAAATGTTTTCGTTGACCGCAAATTTTTTTTTGTGGCGTAAAATTTGATGAATACAACTTACTAATCTCCATGCAAAATATCAATACGTCAAAATCACAAAAACAGTTAATTAATGAAAAAGAGTGTATCAATCAAAAACAGTGTATTAATAGATCTATTATTATTATTATTATTATTATTATTAATTAATCCATCCTTTTTTAAAAAACAGTTAATTAATGAAAAAGGGTGTATTAATCAAAAACAGTGTATTAACGATGTCTATTAATACATATTTTTTTAGGAAAAATAATTCATTAATATTGAAATTAACAAGCGGTCAACGAAAAAATCTGTTATGCATTAAACACAATACAAAAAATATTTAAAGGTTAAACAAAGCGATATAGTTCAATTGAAGGAACTATTAAAATAAGTTACAATTAATTAATTACTTTATTCAAAAGAAGCAAATTACTATTTCAATGAATCTAATTTTTGTATTATATTTAAATTTAGGCATTGACCCGCCATTTCTGTACATGCTTCTGATTGGTTGTATAAGTTACTGTAACCAAACATCTTCCGAACATTAGTAGATTAGTGGTGTTGACATAACCTCTAATATATGGACATAACCCTATTTTCTCATGCATGTTTGAGGTTTGCATCGTTAAATAATTACTTAAATTATTAAAATGGTGAGAAAGAAGATTGATAACCGCATTCGTGTGCTAATAGAGAATGGGGTTAAACTTGGGCATAGAACGTTAGTCGTCATTGTTGGAGATAAAGGCCGAGACCAGGTTTGGAAACCGTAGTCATTTATCTTGCATTGGATTTTCAGCTTAATGGTATATTTCCAGGTCGTTATACTTCATCACATGCTATCGAAGGCAGAAGTTAAAGCACGACCTTCAGTTTTATGGTGCTATAAGAAGGAACTGGGATTTAGTAGTCACAGGAAGAAGCGCATGAAGCAGCTTCAGCAGAAGATTCAAGCAGGGAAACTGAATATTAACGAAGATGAACCATTTGATCTATTTCTATCTTCTACTAAAATACGATATTGTTACTATTCGGAAACACACAAAATTTTAGGGAACACATATGGCATGTGTGTTTTGCAAGACTTTGAAGCTTTAACTCCCAATTTACTAGCAAGAACAATAGAAACTGTAGAGGGAGGTGGATTGGTAGTTATTTTACTAAGAAGCCTTAACTCTTTAAAACAACTTTATACTATGAGTATGGATGTCCACCAACGATTTAGAACAGAAGCGCACCAAGAAGTCGTTTGTAGATTTAACGAAAGATTCTTACTGTCTTTAACATCATGCAAGCGAAGTTTAGTAGTCGATGACCAACTAGCTGTGTTGCCCGTTTCATCACACAACCTTCAAGTTAACCCCGTAGATAAATCGAATGAACCCACTGAGAGTGAAGTGGAATTAGCAGAGCTTAAAATAAGTTTGAGGGAGACGCAACCTGTGGGTGTTCTGCTAAACTGTTGCAAAACTTTAGATCAAGCAAAGGCATTACTGAAGTTCATAGAAGCGATTTCTGAAAAAACCCTTCGTTCCACCGTGTCATTAACAGCGGCGAGAGGGCGTGGCAAATCAGCAGCACTCGGATTAGCTGTGGCCACAGCGGTTGCTTTCGGATACTCAAATATTTTCGTGACGAGTCCCAGTCCTGAAAATCTCAACACATTCTTCGAGTTTATTTTTAAAGGTTTTGACGCCCTAGAATATCAAGAACATCTGGATTATGGCCTTGTGCAGTCTACCAACCCTGAGTTTAATAAAGCAATTGTTAGGGTTAATATATTTAGAGATCATCGGCAAACTATACAGGTAATTTGTTTTTTAAATAAGTTTATAAATTGCTTTCAACATTGACATCTCGTAACTGTAAGAGGTAAATAGGTATTCAATTAAATTAAATGACATTTTTAACATCCAAATGCTGATATGGTATGGTCCCCGTTCAAGTACCCGAATGTTTATTTCCTTTAACGATAGAGTGAAGAAACTGCATTTTTCAATTTTAATGTGTTGGTTGTAATTCAGTTAATATTAACGATAGCACAAAATGGTTTTCGTAGTAAAATACTATTTGTACGCAAAAATAGTTTTTCACTTCTAAATATAACCATTGGAAAAGATAAACCTATCAAACCCGACATCGTTAAAAAGGGAAAAGACTCATTAAAAAACTAAGTTAATGTAAATATCTTCAAACTTGAAAAACCTATAAAGTATTTGAAATCAGGTTCAAAATCTACATTAAAAAGTTTTTTAATAATACTAAAATCACTTTGCGCTATCGAATAATAACTCAATTATAAGTAAAAATTAAACAAAAATTCTAGAACTTTAATAGCACCAGTTGAAATGAACTAACAGAATTCTACAATTTTACATGTTTAAAACAGTACATCCATCCCACGGACAGTCACAAACTCTCACAAGCAGAACTTCTAGTCATAGACGAAGCAGCAGCTATTCCATTGCCATATGTTAAGTCGATGCTTGGCCCCTATTTGGTATTTTTAGCATCCACCATTAATGGGTATGAAGGTACTGGACGATCTCTTTCATTAAAATTGCTGCAGCAGCTGAGAATACAAACGGTTCCTGTTGGTGCTAACACTAATGTTGCTAATAAGAAAGATGCGGGGGCAGCAACTGGTCGAACTTTACATGAGGTCAATAATGCATGACTTATACCGCTGATGCAGTTTTTAACATTCTTGATGCGCAGGTTACTTTGGACGAGTCAATTCGTTACAAACCAGGCGATGAAGTGGAGACATGGCTGACTAAACTGCTCTGCTTAGATGCCACCTCTGTTGCCCCGATTTTGTCAGGGTGCCCGCCCCCTGACAGCTGCGACTTGTATTATATCAACCGAGACACCTTATTTTGCTACCATCGAGCTTCAGAGGAGTTTTTGCAAAGACTCGTTGCTCTTTATGTTGCCTCACATTATAAAGTAACTTCACATAGTAAAACGTCAATATGAAATATATAAATTACTTAATTCTAGAATTCTCCTAATGATTTGCAAATGATGTCGGATGCCCCAGCACATCATCTCTTCTGCCTGTTGGGACCTGTGGATCCCAACAGAAAAACACTTCCCGAAGTGCTTGCTGTAATTCAAGTGTGTCTGGAGGGACAAGTTTCAAAAAATTCTGTAGTGGAAGGCTTTTCCAGAGGAAAAAGAGCTTCAGGCGATTTAATTCCTTGGACTATTGGACAACAGTACCAGGACCCTGACTTTCCTAGGCTCTCTGGAGCACGCATTGTTAGAATAGCTACTCATCCGGATTACCAAGGGGTAAGTAATGGGTAAAAAAGGGGTTTTGGAGTGTTATAGCTGAATTTTTTTACTCGTGCCGTTCGCTGATATGAAAGTTATTGTGTTTTGAAAGAATTGTAACTTGCTTTTGGAGAGCATTTTCAGCATCTTTTGTAGTAAAACGTTAATGCAATACCAGAGCTTTCACAAAAATCATTTTTAAAAGATTTAAATCAAAAATCGTTACGATCTAAATCTTTTTTGATAGGTACATAAAATGAGTGTAATTTAAATTTTTTATGAAAATTAATTTCAAAAAATTATGGAGCCCCAGCTCGGTCTCTTTTTTCGAGAAAAACTTAATGGTGAAATACATAATTGGCTATCGTCTTTTGTTTATAAGTTATAAGCAAAAGTTCTATTTTTAGACTTTTCGTGTTTGACTACAGAGCGGCTAGGAAAACCCCGGCTACTTCTCTTGTGGCGGTCCAGAAATAGCGCTTTAGTAAAGAAAAATAAAATTAAAATACTGGCAACAACGCAGAATCCAGACTACTAGTCCAGGAAGTTTAGCATTTTACTTCGGAAAAATGTATAGTGAGCTATAAATTGGTGTACACGTACCTTTTAAATCCCCAAACAATCTGTGAAAAGTCCCAAAGATTCCGGTGTATGCATAACTTTTGACAGCTGAAAAACAGCCCAAAAAAGTACCATTTTTCGTTTTTTTGCCAATAATTTCGTTCCCATCGATCCTAGGGCTATGAAGTGTACTTATAAAAAAGAAAGAACGAAGAAATCTCTACAAAAAAGGTGATATAAAGTTTATTGATAACACTAATAGTAGAGATGTCGTACCCGGTCTAAAATCAAACCCGGGTACCCGAAAACAGTACCCGGGTACCCGAGGGTACCCGAAAAATATAACAAAAATATTAGGGTACATCGGAACATTCTTTACGCCGCGAGTTTTAAACTGAACTAAATTGAAATAGTACCTACTCTCCCATCAAAATCACACAGAGGATGTTTATGTTACTTCATCCCATACTGACGCGATTTAATGGCACTACTGACGGGTTGAATATTTCCGTGAAGGGGATTTATTATATGAAACAAGAAACATTATGTGGTATGGGATGGGGTGATTCTGGTTATTACTGCATGGTTTTTTTTTTAGAGCTTATTCCTATTGTTTTTAAGTGTTTATCATCTTCTCCGAAAAAGCCTGACTTACTAGAAATAACATAATTTACTAGCCGGGTACCCGGGTCCTGAAAATATACCCGGGTTGACTATTACCCGGGTTAACCCGGGTACCCGGGTACTCGCCGACATCCCTAACTAATAGTTTTTACGTGATCGGGCATTGATACTCCGGTAAAAATTTTGTATGGATAGTTTAGTGCATGTAATGATAAAAATATTTTTAAAGCACGCCTGAGCGTGCGAAAACAGGCGATTAAAGCACGCCGAGCTTTAAAGGTTGTCAAGGAAACAAGGTATATAGATAACATTATAACTTCATCGCTATCTTTATTTTGCTGACACGACTGAATGCAACAATGGACGTGATCGTGACAAAAACATAAACAATTCTCGTAACTATAGTAGTTTAGTGTGAATATGTTATGGTGTTAGTTAGAAATTACACACACGAATAACTGTATCACTCCTAATATTCTTTATTAAACGCAACAGATTACAGACATAAATTAAATGTGCGGATTAGCTACTATACTATTACAAGTGCGGAGCGAATAGGTCGGGTTAATCAGAATACATATGAGCGTTTGTGAATCTGACACTTAGCTCCTGAAACATTCAAAGTGAATGCTTCAGTAAGTATTGAGATTTGATACTGCTACACATTGAGAATCTGACTCTTTGTGTTCCGAACAACCAAAGTGGTCGTTCAGCTCTAAGACCTAGTACGCTATGATCTTTAAGCTCTATCGCTTCCGTATATATACCCTGGTTGTACAATTTACGAAAGGATTTCCTATTCTAGTCGTAACAATGGTATTGTATTTACTAGGGATGTCTGCGGGTACCCGGGTGTAGTTTCAGGACCCGGGTACCCGACTAGTAAATTATGTAATTTCCAAGAAGTCAGCATTTTTCGGAGAAAATGATAAAAATAATAGCAATAAGCGCTAGAAAAACATAACCATGCAGTAATAACAATAATGGGATGGGGTGATCCCATACCACATGTTTTTTGTTTCATATAAGGAAGGCAATAAATCCGCTTCACGGAAATATTCAACCCGTCAATAGTACCATTAAATTGCGTCAGTATGGGATGAAGTAACATAAACATCCTGTGTGTGATGTTGATTGATGCTGCTACCAATTTCGGACAAAGAGTCACGTACTTGAATTTGATAACACTTGGAAGTGTGAAAATACTTACGAATAACAGACGACTTGCAGTTTGAAGTGGCGAGTAGGTACTATTTCAATTTAGTTCAATTTAAAACTCGCGGCGTAAAAGAAAGCAATTTGTAGATACTTGAGATGTTCAGATGTACACTAACATTTTTGTTATATATTTCGGGTACCCGGGTTTGATTTTAGACCGGGTACGACATCCCTAGTATTTACAAGACGAAGAGCCGGCTCACTTTCACTTGCCAAAAGGTTCGACGTTTATGACCCACTCGAAATTCACTCTCGATTTTAACAGCTGCAGTTTTACAGCTGTATTGTTCATCCACTTTCGCTTCTGATTTAGGAAACTTTTGTTTGAGGGACACTCGAAGACATTGGAGAGTTTCTCTTGTATTGAATTCACAAATCACTTTTTGACATTAGGCGTTTTTAACTGCGTGTACCCTTTAGCTAGTAAGTTTTCAAATGGCACTTAAGCTAACTGCTTGCACTTCGAGAATATTTATAACACGCACTATTTATTTTATGGGCGAGTTTACTCTTTTTGGAATTTCTATGGCAACGATTTTTCTGATTTATCGCTCCGCTACAGTAGCAATATTGTTATGCCCTCTCGATTTATCACGACAAAAATTATTTCTAAGTTTTTAGTGCGTAATTTATTTCCAGTATTGCAGGTATAATAAAAAATAGCGTAAAGTATTCGTGGATAACTGGTCTTTAAAACACTTGCTCTTTTTCGAGCACTCCGGCTACGCCGTCGTGCTCGAAAACTCGCGCATGTTTTAAAGACCTTGTTATCCACTCATACTTTAATATACTATTCTGTGCGTTTTCTTATAATTTTTACATTTTTTACGCAACTCTCTAGTAGGTTCGCTCTGGTCTCCATGCCGTCGTAGTAGCAACTGCATTTTGTTTTGTCCCGTTTACATCAATTTCAAAATATGGCCCATGGGAGCGAGCGAGATATCTTCCTTAAATAATTTAAACTTCAGTCGCTCTCTCTCGTCCGCGGCTTGCCTCGCCATTGTCACGCGGGGCAAACTGCGATTGGATTGGCTACAACTTTTGGCGCGATAATGCGCGTCTGGCGCAAAACTCGGCGTGGCGTCTGTTTTGGGATTAGTGGGTCACCGCCCGTCTTCATAAGCGCGTCTGTGAGCGTTGGCTCTTGGTAGCCGCCGTGCCTTTTGTGCTGTTACAGCTTGGTCCCGCTTGTTGTGTTTGACGCGAAAAGGCGAGTTTTGGCTTTGTGTTGTTTTGACGGACTTCTCGACGGACCGCTAAAGCGAGAGGTGGTGTGGTTTTCTCGTTGAGTGAGCATGTGGTGTCCTAGGTTGTTAGTATGACCGCCAGTTTAGCATAATTTCATTGGGCCGTGAAGAGGCTTTTCCTCCCGTAGCTGGGGATCTATATTGCAGAGCTGTACAAGCCTTCGATCTCGTCCGTTTTGATTGTCCCGAGGGGGACTTAATTCAGACCTTGCCACGTTGTTGAATTACCCTCAGGGGCCGCTCGACTCCTACACCTCCGCAGTACGTTCGTCGCATTTGGTGAGCCCGCTAGCCGCCGTGACTCCATCGCTCGGCTGACCCATTCAGGTAGCGTGTGTAATTACTATTAATAATCAAATTTATTCAACTGTTCAGGCCTAATTTAGATGTATTTACTTGTTAATGCAGTGCCGCTTGGTCGATGCTATTGATAATCAAATTCATTCAACTGTTCGGGCCTAATTTGTATGATTATTTGCTGATTCATAACTGCCTACCAAGGCCTAATGTAAAACTAAATTTATTCAGTTGTTCGCGCATAATTGGTGCGTTATTTGTGGAAACATTCAAGTGTCGTTGAGGCCGCGGTGAACTAATTTCATGTGTTTGTTTAGTCATAATTAGAGTGAAAGCGTCTCCCAACTGGGCTACATGGTTTAGTCCATATATGACTGTGTTTACTTTTTGTGTATCACTAATTTACATGTATGAGACCAATAGACCGGTATTTTGAACGAGGCTTTATGATTTCCAACGAGTCTGTGCATGCCCACTTTCAGATTACTGTGTAAAGGTAAATGTACGGCAAAGCCTGAGCGTTTAAGCGTTACAGGTAAGTTGGCGACGCTTGCTGCTGCAATGTCATGAGGCTGTGCACTTCTATGTTCCATCCCTGTTGACCTTTGGATTTGATTTCCCGGTTTTACTCTGGGTCTATCTTTGCATTTTCGTGTATGTCGATGAAACCGGGTGGCGCCCTATTTAATTTTATCAATGTTTACCGCCTCTTTGGCCGTTGCCCGTAGGTAATCTCGTATAGGACCCTCCCTCGCTCCACTGATGTCTAGTTGGCATATCTTGTTACGGGCTGGGCAGCGGCCCTAGGTGAGCCTTCGTCCCGATTATGTGAAATGTCGTCCGCGCCGGCCGCTTTTACGTAATTTTTGTGTGTGCTGGCGCGGTGTCGTAAAAGTCGTTTTAGACCGTAACAAAGTCGCAGCTGCTATTTGCATCGCCACACAGAACGCATCGGCTCCCAACCACAAAACTTAATCTGATGTGCCTTTTTCCGTGGAAATGACTAGTTCTATCGATACACTTTATAAAAAAACATTTGTAGAGAATTTTCTGTTCTTTCCTTTTTATAAGTACACTTCATAGCCATAGCATCGATGGGAACCAAGATATTGGCAAAAAAAACCGAAAAAAGGTACTTTTTTTGGGCCGTTTTTCCTCTGTCAAAAGTTATGCATACACCGGAATCTTTGGGACTTTTCACATATTGTTTGTGGAGCTGAAAGATACGTGTACACCAATTTATAGCTCACTATAAATTTTTCCGAAGATGAGACCATTTTTCGTCTAAAGTTCCTGTACTATACTGAAATTAAAGATTGTACTCGATAGAATCGGGGCAGATAAAAATTCCCATGTAATTTACACTACCAGTATATTTTTAATTTCTAACTTTATTTCTTACATATATAATATAATTACACAATTTTAAGCTGCCATTTTAATTCTAGTCACTGTTTTGATAAAATCCACCGACCTTCCGTTTGACCCCCCTCATCAGTTTCTGTACAGTCTCTCCTGTGACCACTTTGGATGTACTAGTCCAGGCCCTGTTGAATTTGGCGATGTTTTCCGCTTTCTTTTTAGTGCTCTTAAGTTTTGTTTTACCACTGGGCGCAGCTCACCACAGGTGGGTGGATTGCTGTCGCGTGGAACAATTATTACTCGATGGTTGTTGTACCATTCCATAACCGGTCTAGAATAGTGGCATGTTGCAAGATCCAGCCAAAAGACTGAAGGTTCATCATGGCTTTTCAAGAATAAATGGCAATAAGCTTTGTTAGAAGCATTTCTCAAGGTAAATTTCCGAGTTAATGGTATCCGTGGAAATGAAACTGCAGTTCTTTCTGCCACATGTGCAAATTGCCTGCCAAACTAAGATTTTTTAGGGAATTTCGATTTAATTTTTTTTTAAAATTGTTCTGGAACACTTCTTATTCTTCTCTTCTTGGGTTGGGTTTGATTGGATTGGGATAGGTTGGGTTGGGTTGGGTTAGGTTAGGTTAAGTTAGGTTAGGTTAGGTTAGATTAGATTAGATTAGGTTAAGTTCGGTTAGGTTATGTTAGGTTAGGTTAGGGTAGAATAGGTTAGGTTAGGTAACGTTAGGTTAGGTGGCGCGCAGTGTGGCTTGTTAATAGCCTTCAGTGAGGTACGCTGCGCGGCGCCCCGCCGAAGGCCCAAGAGTATTTTCCACAAAGAAAAAATTTATTAAAAAAAACTTTATAGTGCTATATCTCAGTAACCATTGGTCTGCCTCGAATGTCCCCAGCAGCAATATTGTTCAGCTCGACGAGATGCGTCGAATGGTGTATAGCACATGTCGATCGGAGTTGGTTGCTAAACTAGATTCTTACCTGCGACAGCTCGTACTGAAATATTAGGGTTATTCTTAATAATCGCTAACACTTTCTTCTCAGTCTTTGGATACGTTGGCCCGCGATTAGTACCACTTCCCGGTCTTCTTTTAATATTCAGCTGCAGACTATATCTTTTCAACACGTCGGCAACAGTTGACTTGGGAATTTTTAACAATTTTGATATTGTTCTCGTGGATCAAGTAGGAATTCTCACATGCATGTACACAATTTTTCTTCGAACTTGTTCTTGATTCGATGACATTTTGCTTACTTGCAAACGTCATGACCCCAATTGTTCACAAAATCAAAGCCCACCATTAGAACAAAGCCTGCTACAAATTAAAAAAAAATGTTTTATTTTTGACAGTATTATAATTAAATGCACCTGTCCGGATTTTATCTAGTAGTTTTTAGTTTATGTGTATTAAAATACCTAAAGCTACTCAAGACGCTTTAGTTATTGAAAACGCCCCAAATTAAATCAAAACAACCAAAATGCAAAAGATTATTGAAAATTAAGGAAATCAAACAGCAACAAAATAAAAGTACCAGAAGGCTAACAAAATGAAACTTTAAAAAAGATGTAAGGACATTTTTAATTTTTATGATCCTAGGTCTAATTTGTGGTATGTTCTCGTTCCTGAATTTAAAATCCTGCTTGTAAAGAAGCATTTTGAATTATGTGCCTGTCTTCAGTTGCTTCAGTGGCACATATTCCGTGTTATAACGCTAGAAGGAATCGATTGCTGTGAGTGCAAGCGAGGCGGATGCGCACGTGTATTTTATCGATCCGTTTTTAGACGTGAATTTTGGTGCAACGCTCACTTTTAAGTCAAGAATTATTTCGCTATAGGAAGAGTCGTGTGTGTAAAAATGAGAGGGAACGAACGTTTTCACCCCACCCTCTCTGGCGCAGACGAGACGTTGTTAACATCTGTGCAAGTTTTGGGCTTCTTGACACGAGATCTCGACAGAGCAACAAGTGATTTTTGTTGTGTGTTATTTCTGCCACCGCCTTCGGCCTAGGCCGGGGGACGGCCACTGGTTGTTTCCTCTGTGTGTACCGCCTGAATAAATGCGCCGCTATGTAAAGTCTCGTTGGTTAGAGATTGCAATAATTGGTGTTTTAAAGTAAAAGTGACTTTTACCGTATTTGTGCAGGTGCACGTGTTAGTTGTTGACTGTCGGTTTTGGGGTTTTATTAAGTATCGTCTGTGGGTGTCGTCGTAAGCCTAGAGGTCTTGTTTATTGCAAAGTGGACACTTCGAATCACACCACGTGGCGGATTATTTGTGTGTGAACCTCTTTGGCGCCTTATAGGACATCAGGAAGTTCTGTCTCTCTCATTTAGAACTCTTGCCATGTTGTCACGAACTTTGTATTACCCTCGATTGGGGATGTTACAGCTACATAAGCTCTTTAAGGTACCGCATTTATTGTACTAGTTTTATAGTGCACGTAGTGTGTTACTGAAGTGTCGGATTTTCTACGTAACGTTGCTGTCAGTGTAGCATTTACTGTTTAAACCATTGTAGTTGTCAATACGTCGAATCAATCAATTACCGTCAGATTTTGTGTTATTGCTTAACCTAACGTTGTGGCGAGTAAAGTATGTACCGCATTTGAGCCACGTTTATATGTTGTTCATCAAGAGTTATTGTTAATGAGTCAGTTCTTTGAATATTAAATGTGGTTACCGTTTGCGAGTCATTTACTTTATTTGTTGTCAAGTTTACCGCATTTAGCTAGTTTAAGACGTTACGGATGACATTCGGCACGACAGTGATAATCGGACGTAGTCGGATCGGTCTGCCAGCGTGAAATTTGATATTACGGTATTGTAATCGTTTTAATAAAAGCTAAACAGCAATTAAGTGAGTGATAAAGGTTTTAACAAGTGGTGAAAGTGAAGACGTGAGCTAATTTCAAGATATAACAATATATCAGAGTAGTAAATAACCGCACGGTGAGGTTAACCCATCTGGCCGAACGACGCGACGGGCGATAAGCGCGCGCGGCAAACTTTACAATTTGCAGTACAGCACGATAACAGTAAGTGGGCTAAGTTTGCGTAAATTCATAGTAAATGGACCAAAATTAGCATAGTGTAAGGGTAGTAAATAGCGAAAAGGACGTAGCGGAAAAACGTAAAAGGAAAGGAGGAGAGACCGCAACAGAAACAAAGACGGATATGTTCAAACGAAGTAAATTAATAAATAGATCACCAGAAAGAAGAGTCACACAACCTAAAAAAGAAGAATCGATAGCTGAGGAAATAAAATGTGGAAATGAAGAAATACAACAGAAAATAACTATAGAATTTGAGAAAACTGAAAGAGAAATTTGAGGAAATGCAAGAAGAATGGAGAAAGGAAAAAAATCAATTAGAAGAGAGAATTGAGGAGCTAGAATATAAGCTGGAAACACAAGATATAGAAAAAAGGAAAAATAGCCTAATAATAATGGGACTTGAAGTAGACACTAAAGACAAACTACATGGAATTATGCATGCAACAAAAACTTTTCTAAAAGAAAAAGTCGAGGTTGACGTAGAGATTACAGAAGCTCACATAATAAACGCGAATAAGTGTCTGGTTAAGGTTAAGTGCTGGGAAGACAAACTAAAAATTTTCAAGAATGGATATAAACTAAAAAACGAAGATATCTATATAGATAACGACATGACTATACTAGAAAGAAAAATTCAAAAGCAGATAAGAGACACGACCAAGGAAGAGCAAAAAACAGGTGCAAAGATCAAGATTGGATTCCAAAAAATCTGGATAAATGGAAACATTTATAGGTGGGACAGAAAGGAAAAACAACTAAAATTAGTGGAAAAGTAAAAAAACTGATAAAATATATTCCGGATCGATCTAAAATGATGACAAACCTGGCAACGAAAACGGACCTGAATTTAAGTATGGTACGAACAACAAAAATAAATCTGTTGAGAATAGAGACTTGGAACGTGAGGGCACTTCAAGGTAAGGAAATGGAACAAGCAGAAGAATTAAAGAAAGCAAATATGGATATAGTAGGAATAACAGAAACAAAAAAGAAGGGAAAAGGGATAGAAGAGCTCGGAGATAAAAATATCTTACTATATAGCGAAGTGGAACAGATAGAAAGGGCGAAAGCTGGTGTAGCCTGCTGGATAAATAAAAAATGGGAGGATAGAATCTGGGAATGGGAAGGTATAAACGAGAGAATATTAAAAGTGGTCTTCAAGAAGTGTGAAAAGGAGAATTTGAATATCTTAGTGGTATACGCACCAACAGATGATGCTCAACTGGAAGAAAAAGGAAAACTTTACGATACATTACAAGAAGTAACTGAAGAATTAGATGGAGATATAATTGTGATTGGTGATTTTAATGGATGGGTTGGAAATAATCATAAACGACATAAAGGAGTAATTGGAAAATATGGAGAAGAAATAGAAAATGATAGCAGAAGAAAATTTATTGAATATTGCAGAATTAACGACCTAAACATTGCAAATACCTATCTCCAGCGCAAAGATGTGTATAAATATACAAGAGAGCAACCAACTAGAGCAGAAAGGTCAATAATAGATTATATATTAGTACAAAACAACAAAAAGAAGAACAGTATGGACCAGGGCCGTAGCTACAGGCTTGGGGGCCCTGGGGCAACAAATAATTATGGGGCCCCCCCTGTTATCTTCCCCTTTACCTCTACATCACTTTCATTTAGTAAGACTTTTTTAATAGGGTTACTATTTGGTGATTTTTTTCTGTTAAGATAGAAGAATGGGTATTTAAAACAGACAAAACACATATTTACTTCACATTGAGTTTAATATAAAACTGTATTTAACGTTTAAACAGGCTAAGTTTAGTTCAAAACTTTTTAAAGACAATTTCGTAAAAAACCTTCCTCCGTCTTCGGGGGCCCCTATGTTCGGGGGCCCCGGGGCGCTGCCCCGGTTGCCCCGGTTGTAGCTACGGCCCTGGTATGGACGTAAGAGTAAAAAGAGGATACGAGATAGGCAGTGATCACCACCTAACAGTTATGACGATTAAACAGGACAAACAAGAAGAGAGGATAACAAAATATTAAAAGGTCGCAGGCATCTGGAGGATACGGTCGTACAAACTAAAAGAGAACGAAGTGCAACAAAAATTTAAAACCTTGATGACCAAAGCAATTCGAGCCCCAAATATTTCATAAGTAGCTTGATGGAAAAGCATTTATACTCACCCGGTATAAATGTGTAGAAATACATAAAATTTTGATTCTTGATATATAATAAACGCATAATATATCCTTTACAGACAGTACGCCACTGTCAAACGGAAACAACTATTCGCCATATGCAACCTCCATTCTGGACGCAAACTCATCTGGTAATGCTCCTTCCTGTTGTTTTATATTCAAAGAGTTTTTTAAATAAAAAAATTCGCCATTTTAGATTCAATACGGTCAATTATCACTTTATTTTATTAGATTACTAGCTGACCGGCAAACGTTGTTTTGCCCAAAAATAATTTGTCTCTGAAACCCCGTTTTACCACTATAGAGTTTTAATTTTATGTCATATCCACCGTCTTGGACTTAAAAATAAATGCCGTTTTCGCAATCAACGTCGCAAAAAAACCTCAATAACGACACCTATATTGATTTTTAGGCTTATTTGCCCCATTTCACCTCCTAAGGGGTTGATTTTCGGAAAATCACGAAATACGTGTTTGCTTATTTGTTTTTAGGAGTACTCCTACGAAGTTTCAAGTCGAAATGTCTATTTAATATTATTTTTCCATTCAAAATTGGAACCCTCATTTTGCCTCATTTAGGGGTTAAACTTCGAATATCCTTCCTTATTCCTTGTATACATGATATCTGTGACCTGTTGCCCTGCCATATTATGTAAACCTATGCGTGTATTTTTGAAACATGGTTTTTCCAGTGTTCTATTCCAGTTTTTCCATTCTGAAAAAAAAATTCGATTTTCCCAATTTTCCCATACAAAATCATCTTTTTGGTTTTCCGAATTTTCCGGTGGATTTTCCCAAAATTTTCTTTCATACAAACCTTGTCCTGACAATTACGAACACAAAAAAAATAGTCAAATCGCTTGAGCCGTTCTCCATTGATGATGATACATTCATGCAGCAATTGATTTTTATTTATATAGATAAGTTGCAGTATAGGCGTGATATAGAATATGAAATAGATATTCTGGTTTTTAAAACATATTTACTTTATTTATATTTTAAAATAATAAATTATCCCCAAATAGCCCCCTCGCTCATCCAAGTCGCGGGTCACAGCATAAGGAACAAAATGACACCACCCTCAATACTCAATCACAAAAATGCACACGGGATATCAACAATTGTAGTTAGAACATCAACTATTAGTTTACAGGTGTGTTGTTTATGCTGGCAGCAATTGCTAGTTGAATGTATTATTGTTGTAACTTCTCGCTATTTGTTTGGCCGTAAATATTCTGCATCCTTAATTTGTACCATATCCACTAACAGTATTCGGTGATTTCCACTTCTTTGACGTTTGGTCCACGCCCACTAATTCGACATTTTGGACATTTTCAGCGATATGTCCACTCACAGGATTCGGCGTTTTGTCCATGCCAACTAATTCGGCGATTTGTCCATGCCAACTAATTCGGCGATTTGTCCATGCCAACTATTTCGGCGATTTGTCCATTTTCGGCGGTATGTCCACCGACAGCATTCGGCGTTTTGGACATTTTCAGCGTTTTGTCCAGGCTAACTAATTCGGCGATTTGTCCATTTTCGGCGATATGTCCACCGACAGAATTCGGCGTTTTGGGCATTTTCGGCGTTTTGTCTACGCTAATTCGGCGATTTGTCCATTTTCAGCGATATGTCCACGGACAGAATTCGACGTTTTGGGCATTTTCGGCGTTTTGTCCACGGTAACTAATTCAGAGATTTGTCCATTTTCGGCGTTATGTCCACCGACACACACGAGGGTTTTGAACAAAATCGATCGATGCCAACTTCCCGATGTGGCGTTATTTTACACGGTTCGGCGATTTGTCAATTGTCGGCGATATGTCCACGGATAGAATTCGACGTTTTGGGCATTTTCGGCGTTTTGTCCACGGTAACTGATTCGGCGATTTGTCCACGGTAACTGATTCGGCGATTTGTCCATTTTCGACGATATGTCCACCGACAGAATTCGGCGTTTTGGGCATTTTCGGCGTTCTGTCCACGCTAACTAATTCGGCGATTTGTCTATTTTCGGCCATATGTCCACCGACACGAACGAGGGTTTTGAACAAAATCGAGCGATGCCAACTTTCCGATCAATGTGGCGTTATTTTACACGGTTCGACAATTTGTCCATTTTCGGCGATATGTCCACGGACAGAATTCGACGTTTTGGGCATATTCGGCGTTTTGTCCACGGTAACTAATTCGGCGATTTGTCCATTTTCGACGATATGTCAACCGACAGAATTCGGCGTTTTGGGCAGTTTCGGCGTTTTGTCCACTCTAACTAATTCGGCGATTTGTCCATTTTCGACGATATATCCACCGACAGAATTCGGCGTTTTGGGCATTTTCGGCGTTTTGTCCACGGTAACTAATTCGGCGATTTGTCCATTTTGGACGATATGTCCACGGACAGAATTCGGCGTTTTGGGCATTTTCGGCGTTTTGTCCATGCTAACTAATTCGGCGGTTTGTCCATTTTCGGCGATATGTCCACCGACACCGACGAGGGTTTTGAACAAAATCGAGCGATGCCAACTTTCCGATCAATGTGGCGTTATTTTACACGGTTCGACAATTTGTCCATTTTCGGCGATATGTCCACCGACAGAATTCGGCGTTTTGGGCATTTTCGGCGTTTTGTCCATGCTAACTAATTCGGCGGTTTGTCCATTTTCGGTGATATGTCCACCGACACAAACGAGGGTTTTGAACAAAATCGAGCGATGCCAACTTTCCGATCAATGTGGCGTTATTTTACACGGTTCGGCGATTTGTCCATTTTCGGCGATATGTCCACGGACAGAATTTGACGTTTTGGGCATTTTCGGCGTTTTGTCCACGGTAACTAATTCGGCGATTTGTCCATTTTCGACGATATGTCAACCGACAGAATTCGGCGTTTTGGGCAGTTTCGGCGTTTTGTCCACGCTAACTAATTCGGCGATTTGTCCATTTTCGACGATATGTCCACCGACAGAATTCGGCGTTTTGGGCATTTTCGGCGTTTTGTCCACGGTAACTAATTCGGCGATATGTCCATTTTCGACGATATGTCCACGGACAGAATTCGGCGTTTTGGGCATTTTCGGCGTTTTGTCCATGCTAACTAATTCGGCGGTTTGTCCATTTTCGGCGATATGTCCACCGACACAGACGAGGGTTTTGAACAAAATCGAGCGATGCCAACTTTCCGATCAATGTGGCGTTATTTTACACGGTTCGGCGATTTGTCCATTTTCGGCGATATGTCCACGGACAGAATTCGACGTTTTGGGCATTTTCGGCGTTTTGTCCACGGTAACTAATTCGGCGATTTGTCCATTTTCGACGATATGTCCACCGACAGAATTCGGCGTTTTGGGCATTTTCGACGTTTTGTCCACGCTAACTAATTCTGCGATTTATCCATTTTCGGCGATATGTCCACCGACACAAAAAGGGGTTTTGAACAACATCGAGCGATGCTAATCTTCCGATCAATGTGGCGTTATTTTACACGGTTCGGCGATTTGTCCATTTTCGGCGATATGTCCACGGACAGAATTCGACGTTTTGGGCATTTTCGGCTTTTTGTCCACGATAACTTTTTCGGCGATTTGTCCATTTTCGGCGATATGTCCACCGAGAGAATTCGGCGTTTTGGGCATTTTCGGCGTTTTGTCCACGGCATATATGTAATACTTACTATATTGCTAGCGGCTATGAGTGGGAAACTCACGAAGGAAGTGAGACAGACAACCAACTCTTCAATGTATAATGGTGAGCTGTGCGCAAGCGCGGCTGCGTCGTCCGCTCAATGGGGAAGTGGTCAAGTTTAAAATTCGGTTCTAAAGGCGGAGTTCGAATTCTCACGCATGCGCACGAGACGCGTTATACTCTAAGTGAAACTATGTCGGCGCCGTAATGTTTTCGGGCGTTCCGAGGCCCTACTAGCAATATATGTGTAATACATATATGGTCCACGGTAACTAATTCGGCGATTTGTCCATTTTCGGCGATATGTCCACCGACGGTATTCGGCGTTTTGGGCATTTTCGACGTTTTGTCCACGGAAACGAATTCGGCGTTTTGGGCATTAAAATACGATTCGGCGTTTTGTCCATTCGGCGATATGTCCAGGTCCCTAATAAATGATTAATGAAAATCAGGTTATATTTTTACTTCCTTTTACTACTATAAAGGAAGTATTGGATTCACCCCAAAAATTGGAAATTGAGTTTTCAACAGATCTTCACGTTTTAGAGTCCCCTGATCCCAAAAAACATATTTTTTTTCATTGGTCTGTCTGTGTGTCTGTCTGTGTGTCTGTGTGTGTGTCTGTGAACAGAATATCTCAAAAACGAAAAGAGGTATGGCGTTGAAACTTCATATATAAGTTTTGTGTACTATGTAGATGAGACAGCAAGCTTTTGAAGAAAATCGCATAACCGGAAGTAGGTGTTTACTCTTGTGATTTTTCAGTTTTTTTCGATTTTTTCAAAAACGGCTCTAACGATTTTTTTTTAACTTTAAATTTTTCTTACATTTTTAATGTGTATTGATGTGAGATAGGTGATTTTCCAGTTGAATACTTCTAAAGTGGGTTTCTTTTGTTTTTTTTTTCTATTTTTTTATTAACTCCTATTTTAAATAAAACACCCGGTATATTATTACATTTTTTTTTTTTTTATTTTTTTTTTTAATATAAACCAGATCAGCGGAATCGCTTTACATGGTTGAGATGCAATTTTACAAATTTATGTGTTAGGCTATGGACTAGAGGCGGATGCCGCACTATAAATGGGTTTTGCGTTACACTCACTGTTTATTAAAGGTAACTTATCTTATTTCACTGATCACTGTCATCTGTAGTTGAATAGTTTAAGTAAATATCTTGCGGAAGTTGACGTTTCAGCCTGGAGTGAATACCCTTGGATCCGGTGTTATAATACCTTGCTCCACCGCACTGCGTAATGTCACGAAAATATGTTCTTGTTGCTGTCTTGATAAAATCCTGAATGCATGGTATATTTGCCTCTCGTTGAAGTTGAGAGTTGCGCACAAACCAAGGTGCGTTGAAAATTATACGAAGAATTTTATTTTGAAATATCTGTAATTTCTTCAGTTGTGTTTGTGAAGCTGCTCCCCAAACCTGACATGCGTACGTTAGAACAGGTCTGATAACTGACTCGTAGATAAGACATCCTACTTCATGTTTAAGGGGCGAATTCTTATTAATGATTGGATACAGCATCGCCAGTCGTGCGTATGCTTCATTCAGCTTTTTATTTGTATGAAAAGCCCATGTCAGTTTCGTATCGAGGAATACACCTAGGTATTTCACTGCGTTATCCGCCGGATTCCATTGAATTTGTTGGTTGTCAATTGTGATGTTTGGGGGTAAAATTGGCCTTCGAAGAGTAAAAATTTTAGTTTCGCATTTAGTGGTGTTCAGTCTTATGCACCATTTATCAAACCACTTCAGCAAGATGTCGGTGTAATCTTGAAGACGACGTACAGATATGAGAATATCGGTATGTTGAGAGAGTAGAACGGTGTCGTCAGCATACATAGCGATGGTTGAATTGATGGGTTCAGGGATGTCAGACATATAAATATTAAACAGTGTTGGGCCTATGATGGAACCTTGTGGTACTCCGGCATGAATATTCTTTTTTGCTGATAGTGAACTGTTGATTCTTACTGCAAACGTGCGGTTCGTTAAGAAAGATTTAATAATGGATAATAAGTATGCGGGCATGTTTATTTTCATCAGCTTGAACAATAATCCTTCTATCCACACTCGGTCGAATG
Organism: Agriotes lineatus; assembly: GCA_940337035.1. NCBI lineage: Eukaryota > Metazoa > Arthropoda > Insecta > Coleoptera > Elateridae > Agriotes > Agriotes lineatus. The sequence continues at coordinate 93,973 of CALNHX010004436.1, forward strand.
CCCGAGCAATATCAAGGAACAGGGCCACGGTATGCTGCTTATTTTCAAAAGCTGTCTCTATGAGTTCAGAAATACGAGACAATTGATGTACGGTTGAGTATTTCTTTCGAAAACCATATTGGTATGCCGGAAGAATCTGATTGTCTAGGAGAAATGCATTGATACGGGAGTGAATAATTTTTTCAAGGAGTTTGGAGAGTGTAGGAAGGAGACTTATTGGGCGGTAACTGTCAAGGTGCTTATGGTTTTTGCCTGGTTTAGGAAAAACTAAGATGTGTGCATACTTCCAAGAATTTGGGAAGTATCCAATTCTAAGGCAAGCATTGAATAATATTGTTAGAAAAGTTATTATTTTTAAAGGGAAGTTTCTGAGAACTATATTTGGAATTAGGTCGTGACCTGGCGACTTTTTAGGAGACAGACTGTGAATATGCTCTAATATTTCTTCAGGAGAAGTAGGTACTATTAGTCCGGGATTAGCTGGGAAGTCCGTAGTTAATTTCATTTTTACTGCTTCTGCAAAATCAGTGTTTCTGTCAGATATTTTGGTAACAAAAGTATTTTGTAGATGTGTGGCAAATATGTCGCATTTTTCTTCATCAGTGGCGTACTTATGATTATCAACTTGTATAGTGGAAACTTGCGGCTGTTGTTTTAATATTCTTCTCGTAGCTCGCCACATAGTAGGGTCCCTGGGCTGTAGATCAGATATGTAATTTTGGTAATTAGTTATTCTGTGTTGATCTAATGCCATTTTGACTTCCCGTGTAAGTCGGTTAACATGTGTTTTGAGGAGGGGATCTCGTGTTCTGGTCCACAATCTTCTCAGCCGATTTTTATGTTTTATAAGTTTTAAAATACTTTCAGGTAGAGCCCTGTAAGTGTATTTTCGCTTAGTTTGAATTGTAGTAGCTTTGCTTACAGCCGTCTTGACTGCTGAGTTAAGTTTGTCAAGCTCTGTGTCAATGTCTGCCTGAGATTCAATATTAGTTGGACAACGTATCGTTTCAGCAAGAGAAGTTTGGAAGTAGTCCCAGTCAACTACACCGTTGATTAGTTTAGGAAATGGTTGTGTAATTAATGGAGTGCTATCAAAAGTAAGTAACACTGGAAGATGATCAGAGTCTAGCTCGTATAGGACTGTTTGGAATATTGGGACAGGAAAATTTTTTACTAAACCAATGTCTAAAATGTCAGGGCGATGGTCTCTGCGGTATGGGTAATGTGTAGGTTCGGTTGGAGCTGCTACCTGGATGGCGTGATTGGATATGTGTTCGTATAAACGATTTCCATTTGGGTTACTGCTTGTACAACCCCAAATTGTATTCTTCGAATTGAAATCACCAATAGCTAAAGTGGGTATATTATCGGGAAATATGGCTGCTATATCTGCTTCGAGTAGACGTCTGTTAGGCTGTTTATATGCTGCTATAATATTCACACTTTTCTTGTTCTCCATTTCTAATTTAATAGCGGTAGTTTCAAGATTAACGAGTCCTTCGATGTCGTAAGTGTGGACGTGTAGCGATTTTTTAATAATTATTGCAACTCCTCCAGATGCGTAGTTGGATATGCGATCTTGTCTGTAGATATTGTACTGTGGTATTCTAAATTGTTGATCGTGTGCTAGATGAGTTTCTGTAACAATTAGGATGTCTACGTTGTGTCTCTCTATGAAGGCAATAACTAGTTGTCTCTGTCTTTGTAAACCATCCGCATTATAGTTAGCGATGATGAGATTAGATAGTCGACATAATTGATATTTATCCATTAAGGAGAGAAGGAATAATTGAGAAGATGAACGATTTAATCTGTTCATGAAATGGAGATAACATATGCCAAATAGTCTGGATTAGATCAGTAAGAGGAGGAGAGTGAGTAGATTGTGAGGTATTGTTTGGGGTAGATTGTTGAGACGTTGTTGTGGGAGATAGTTTATGGGCGTAGGTGGTTCCTGGAGTAACATAGCTATAGACAGTATGGTTTGAATTTGGGGTTTGGGAGTGGTGAAGGGTGCGGGTATTTTTTTTGTTGGAGGTAGTATAGTAGTTGCAGCCTCTATAGTTTGCGGGATGTTCGCCGCCACAGTTTACACACTTGGGCTTTTCTGTTTTTGTTTTAGGGCATTTTGAGTAGTGATGCATTCCTGGACACTTGACACAGCGAGCTGGGAGATGACAGTAATTTTTCGTGTGTCCTAATCGCTGACAGTTCGTACACTGTGGGGTATCTTTGCTAGCACGCCGCGGCTCTATTGAAATGATACTATGTAGGAACTTAGTTAGCTTGAAGATTTCTTTCGATTTATCCGTTTTAGGTAACTCAATTGCACAAAGAGGAATCGGCTGTTTGTTTTTAAGTAGTCGCGTGACCTTTAAGGCTGTGAACTGTAGAGACTTAAGTTCATTAGAAATTTCTTCGGTTGTAAGCGAGGTTGGAATATTTCTCATTATTACCGATAAGTTCGAGTTTTCCGGGTTGCGAAATGTGTAGTATTCTATTTTATCTTTGTTAGTATCGTAAAATTTTGTAAGATTACGATAGTCTTCAATGTCCGTTAAATTGACACGTAAGTTCGGCCCTTGATTGTTGATAGTAAACTCCTTTTTTACTGTGGATTGGATGTCGGAGATTACCGCTTGGTAATGTGCTGCGTTTTGTAAAAATATAGGTGGAATTTTTTGGGATTTGATTACTGGGGCAGAGTCCATTGTGTTGATAGTCGGGTCAATCTGTTTTGGGAGATAATATTTATTTTTTGAAAGTAGATCCTCGTTATCAAAGGAGTATTTCTTGTTGTGTGTATCCATCGTGGGAGAGTTGATAGGTCGTTTATTTGAAGTGGTGTGGTTGTTATCAATTTCCATGCTTTTACTCGTTGCATTGTTGTTAGATTCGTCTCCTTTGTAGATAAGAGTCGGATTTTTCAGATAAGTATTAGCCATGTCTGAGTAGAAGTTCACAGATACCTGCGATTTGTTAGGGATAATATCTGGCGTAGCCCAAGGCTAGCCTTTTAAAAACTAGTGTAATCGTTTCCCGATGAGTGCGTAGTTGAAATCACAATCACTTATGTTAAATAAAATAAAAATCTGACCTGAGTGATTGCAGAAAACAGCGCTGGTACAATATTCAGATCGCCCCCATAGAACGGAGAGCGCGAGTAAAGCGTCCAGCCGTTAACACAGCACGATCGAGACTCAAAAATCCCGACTCTAGTTACGGTTTTTCATGTAACACGATACAACATTGAACTTACAGCGAGTGGTCCTAGCCTTTTCCAACCGTGATCCAAGATCCATCATATCGAGGAATTTTTGGTATTGTTCTCGTTTCACTGTTACGCCTATATCTGCTACTAGACCCTGAGTCATTACCATATATTTGGTTTTTCTAAAGTGGAGTCGTAACGCGTACCTCTCACATACGATCAAAATGGGATTTAGGAATCGATTTAGTCCTTTCTCTGTCGGCGAGAAGAATGTTGTGATTTGCATATCAGATGTTGTTGACCAGCACTCCATTGATGCTGATGCTGTTTTCTTCGTCATGAAGAGCTTTTCTGAAGATGTGCTCTGCGTATACGTTGAAGATCAAGGGAGATACACTCTTCTGTCTTAAGACTTCCGGCTCTGACGTTGGCTCTGTTCTGCCAGTAGAGATTGGCTATGAAGCGTAGATCCTTGTTATCTATGCCCGTAAGCTGCAGCACTTCGATAATCTTATCATGCTGAACCTTGTCAATTGTCCTTTCTAAATCTAAGAAACAGCTTTAGACTTGGTTTGGACCTGTTGTCTTTCTGCTCTTCTTCTTCTTTGCCTTTTCCTTGACTTATGATTTCGTAGACACCGTGGTCTATATTTTGCGTCATCGAAGAGTTTCTTCATGTATCGGTACTATACTTCCACTTTCTGATGCGGGTCGATAATCACCCATTTTCCGAGTTTCCTTCTTCTGTACTCGTACAATCTTTTTGCAAAATTGCCGATTTTCAAATCCTTTCTCAACACATTGATGTGTATACTAGACTGCACTCTCTCGCTTGGTCTTGGGATTATTTCATGATTGACCTCGTTGGATCTTTGCTCATCTTTGTTCTTCTACTGACGTATTTGCTCCCATTCTTGCTTCAGTTTCAAAGCGAAGCCTCGACCTCGGTACTTCCATCATCAGTATTTTCCAACGGTTCCACCTTTCATTAACAGAAATCTGATTTACGGGCATGTGCTCGACCTCTACCATTAGCAGCTTGCTCTTTAGCTTAGATTTTCATTACCCCTATGTAAATCCTTGTGATGCGAAGCTGAATTTGAGCGAACAGAAGGCAACGGTCGGAAAAGACTTCAGCTTCTGAATACGTCTTCACTGACTCGATAGAGTTCTTAAATCTTTGGGGATGTCAATTTGGTTTAACGGCACGTGATCTGGATTGTCTGCCGGAGATTTTCAAGTGTGCAAGCGCCGTTTGGGCAACTTGAAATGTGTTTTCTCTGACTACCTCTATTTTGGCGTTTACGATTTTTGCCATCATCAGAAAATCGATCGAATTCTTCATCCGCCGCTTTAGATCTGCATACAGGGAGCATACACTTGTATAATGGTGAAGTTGAAAAGAGTAGCTTGAATGTACAGAAAAGCGACCCTGTCGGAAAAGAACAGGAACAAAGTCCCTGACAGCTGTGTGTACCTCTTTCGAGACTCTCCTCAGAGTAGTAGAGGGTTCAAGTACCTATGGATTGCATATCCGTCAGGGGCCACCGAATATCACTGATGCATAGGAGCGCAATATTGAGTCTCCCCATCTCCTGTATCATGCTCTGGATTGGTTCACCGGGAATCACCCCTGCTCCATTGACAGGACTCCCATACTAGGGGCTGTCGTTTGAGTTCCCAGTCATTTGATTTAAAATGAACTGCTTTTATCACATTTATGTTTAATGTTTTAGTAACAACCTGGCTTTTTGAGAAATAGTTAAGGCAATGGTCTAACTACGTCAATTGCAGGTCAGAGGATTACACAACATACCTCAGCTTTGCAACAAGTACTGTTTATAACATCTTTAACGTGTAAAAGATTCTTAACGATTACCCTAAACATTTTAAATTGAATAAATAGTACTTTGGAGCATTAGACACTTAAAATGCGGTATCATTCCATTGTTATTTGGTCGAATAAATTCTCTAGCACCAGTTGTAATGTAAACAAAGTTCATGTCTCTGTTGATATCTTCGTAGTTCAGAGAATCCTAATCTACGTTGAATCTTGATCTAATATTAAATGTGTGTGTTGCGGATAAGCTCTTTCCAGCGTTGTTTTTTCTCCCAATTCTTTGTCTTAATTAAGTAGCCTGTTTTGGGTATGTGTCCTACGTATCGCAATATGCGTCATTTCATTACTGTGGCCAGTCAAGTTTCTATTTTTATTTTTGTATGTGCGTAAAACAGTTCACGGAACCCTGAGTATATGACGCCAGCACAATATTTCCAGTGTCCGCGCCTTTGCTGCAGCGGAAAAACCAATTTGTTAAGAGAGTGCTTTATGTAAATGAACTAGTTTACTACGTCTATATTCTGCATCTACCTGTTGTTTAGATAGGGATGATTTCTATCAATAACGTCGCATAATGTATGCACCATATACAGGATGTTTCAGAAATAAGTGCATAGAAAATTGCAGCATCATGAAGGCGAGAATTGTACGAAAAACCGTTTTTTTATTGTAAGCATTTTGAAATTTGATTTAAAAACGTTTATCCGACTTTACAACTTTTAAAAAGACATAATTGCTAAGGAAATACGTTCAAAAGTGACAAGATTTTTGTAACGGTTCTATAATTCTTAACAATACTTTTAACAAAACTTTATAGGTCAACAACATTTAAGTAAAAAGCGGCGGCGCACAGAATTCTCTAGGTAAAACTTTCATAATTTTCAATGTAACAATGCCTAAGCCGATTTTCATAATTATTTCAGAAACTGTGTTAACTTATTGGATTTTTTATGGGCTTTCTGGTATAGAGAAAAAATTCTCTTTTAGTATAAAATAGTTTCGAGAATTTTCCCTGCTCCCGTATCGTTTTCGTAGAGGTTCTGTATTAGTGTTGTGGTGTGCCCGTATCTATTAAAATTCTTCAAAGCTTAGGCTAACACGCACAGTCAAAAGTTTTAGAGTAGTCAATGAAGCAAGGAAATGTCGGTACGTTGAATTATCTGTTTTTATAAATTACCGACCATTTAAAGCATATTCCCTTGTGCTTCTGTCTGTAGAAAATGCGACTTGCTCTTATGGGATAGATATGTCATCGGGTATAGTATTTCAACCGTTCTAACAGTATTTTAAACTATTGGAAATGTACGGAATTTTTAATGTTATTTACAAATTTATTTTCAACCGGTTGCTCCGGGTAATCTCAGATGTAAAGGTCCGTTCTACTCAAATGTATAAACACAGGAATAACAAATACAGAAATAAATTGTATATTGTGTTTAAATAATTACAAATTAAATCTTAATTAGGATAGCAACTCTATGTACATAAAACTTATAACAGGAAGTTCTTTCGGCCGAGTAGTTCCTTGTTTTGATGTTTCTAGATGGTCTGCAATCCAATCTGCAAGCTTGTTTGGATTGGTTGCTGCCACTAGACAGACTCAAAGTAGGCACGGGGGAGTCGTAGTTCCAGTGCACTCGGGCTCCGAACGATGAGTGTGAAACAGATCTTATTCGTCTCGGCAAAATAGCGTTTGTTGTTTATCTTTTGCGTTCTGGAAAATACTATTTAATTACAATAAATACAGCGCTGGTGGCTTGCACTGCATTAAGCCGTACAGGTCTTTGTAATTCCCTGGTGTGTAATTTGAACCACTCAGAATAACATAAATATGAAATGTCCATCGGCTGCAAGTGAATTTGCAGGGAACCGCTGGACGGGTGCGAGCGATTCAGTGTCGTAGCCGGCGATTCAATTTGCCTTAGGTAAAGTACCAGGATGGCGTTGTTGAACTAGCAGCGTTGCGGTTCTAACTTTATAGTGGGTTTACGCTTAAATGAGCCTAAAGGATGTCGGTTTACGCGGGTTTAAGGAAAACGCTCATCTAATCGGGACCTCCGGCACAGATAAGTTAGGTCAGGGTCGGGTCTTAGCTCAACGAATCGCGACTCCGGCACAGATGAGTTAGGTCAGGGTCAAGTATGAACGTAATGAATCGGGACTCCAGCACAGATGAGCTAGGTCAGAGTCAGGTATGAGCTGAACGAATCGGGATTTCCGGCACAGATGAGGTAGGTCAGGTCAGGTATAAGAAAAAGGCTGAGGCTTCGGTGTAGGCTTGGATCTGGTCAGGATCAGGGGATTTAGGTGCTCAGGTTTCAAGTGACAAGTGTCTTAAGCTGGCTGGACTGTCCGGTTATATACTCTTGGAGCCCCCGTTATCGGGTTATTTCTAGAGAGGATTGGAGTAAGAGCGGCGCCGAGAGTGGTTGTACGCGTGTCCGCGCATCGCGGATTGAAGTCGGCCAATCGGACTCCACGTTGTATGAAGATGTAGACGATGATTGTAACCTGAATAAGCGCCATAATATGTATGCTTTAGGTAAGTTTGCTACTGACGCTAACGTTACAGTATTATTAATAATACTTTCCTGCATAGGAGAACAACATAACAGTTCTATAATTTTCACATTTTTCTGTTGAGCCTTTTTTATGAATGGTTAGAAATATAGATTCAAGCCAGTCCTTGGGCTAAGATTATTTCTATCATATCTTGTTGCACACATATTATTATTTGTTGTGTTAAGTATTATTTTATTGAAAATTTGTATAATTGGGTCTATCATGTGTTAAGTTAATAGGTATTAGGTATATAAATTGTTATTGTTCTATCAAGAATTTTGATTTTAGTAAATTTATTTTTTAATTTTCTGAAATTGCACTGTATTATTATAATGTATTGCTTTAATTTGATAGGGGTTTTATCGGTTATGCCGTCTGCCCTACTGTAAAATAATAATAATAATAATAATAATATCATTTAGAGTAAAGTTATGACAATATGATCTAGTGTTTTCAGTGTTTCAGCACTTACTTCATCGTGTCAATTGTTATATTTTCTTTCAATTTGTGTAGTACCGTTATGCCTTCATGCTTTAAAGTGTTGGGTTTCCTATCAGTTTTATTAGTATCTATATTTAGAGAATGATCCACTCTGTTGTGACTAATTGTCGCATTATCGTGGTCAATGGCCCAACTTCAATATTTAAATTCATCTGAAATTTGTTTTATTTGTATATCTCTTGTCAATTGTTTAATTTTTGTTTTTGATCTTTTGTATTTAAACTTTCTCATTCAAGTTTTCTTCTTTGCATTGCTAAGTTCCATGTATCCGATTGCACTCAATTTATTTATTTATTTAGCATATGGCACACGCAATAGGTTACAATAAATAAACAGAACAATAGATATTTCACACTACACGTTATGTATTTCAAGTTGCTTAAAATGTCGACCCCTTAGCGCTATGGAAAATAGAGTGAGAAACAAGCACAGAACATCACTTTCATGCCTTGTTTGTTGGATCTCAACCTTCTTCTGGTTCGGAATTACCACGCAGAACCTGGTCTACCCCTAACAGACTCAAACCATGAAGTGTGTGCTGGCTCCCTATATAAATGAAACAGAACATCAACACCACGATCCGATTGCGGGGCTCCCTGTCAAACCATTCAGCTTACGAACTTACCAAGAAGACTGGAACAACATCCTGCTAGCTATGACAGCAGCAATATCATGGATAGAGAGCCCATATGCTATTATTGGTCATTTGGACTGGATTTTTAGTCAGCTTTAAATCACTCTAAGCTACTCTTAACCCGTATCTTAAATTGCTCAAACGGGGATTTCTGTAGTTTTCGTAAACAGGAGTATTTTTTATCTGTAATTAATTCATACAAATATTTTACAAATTAAAATATACTTTAGATTTAATACATACATTTAATTGTTTCGACTGATAATGTCTAAAAAAATGTAATAACAAAAAAAGACTGGTTGGAAAAAAGCTTTAAAATAAAAACGAGGGTGTGGGAAAGAAAAAGAGAGAATTGATACATCGAATTGTTTTGTTTGGACAATTAATCAGGTAATTACAATTACATTATTATAGTAATCCAACATCTAATCAATTAGTTACTACGGCATAAGTTCAAAAATTATAATAAAAAATACAACGTAAAAAAATGTTAAAAACCTCAAAATATGGACAGAATTAGGACGATAAACAAAAGAAATTATAATGAAAACTAAATCATTTAGAAAATTCAACAAGTATGAAGCAGAGGAAGACGTATGTATACCCCCAAACCAGAAAAAAGATATATAACACATATGAACATATTTTAAACATGGCGTGTACAGCGCTGTAAAAGCTCAATGTATTAGCGACAGACCAGTTAGAAAGCGACAAAGTATGATGGATGCAATTCTAGACCTAATGCAGAAAATGCGATCCTACAAGAACAGGGATGATGCTAAATACCGAAAAATGTACAAAACAGTAAGGCGCCAAGCTGAAGCCCAGAGTCATGCTGAGAAATATGCCGAGATAGAAGAACTAGACCAAAACGCGCTTTACAAGGGACGCCGGACATATGTAGATGTAAAACCGGAAGGACGCGTTTAGACAGTGGTTTGGCACCTTTTTGTGCGGGAAGTGGGCACTCGCGGCTAAGTAGTGACAGCGAGTGGTTGCGTCTGAAAGTCGCAGCAAAAGCGTCGTTTTCTTGGAGCTGAGATCCAGCTTCGCGAGTGAAGTGCAACCGTGAAAGACATCACAGAGGTTTATAGAAATTTCAGCAAGAGCTTGTAGCTGCGGCTTCAGGATACAACTGAGACGAGCAGTGAACGTACTACATGCTAATTTTGATCGCCACCCTAATTAGCAGTGGGTGCAGCAGAAGAGTAAATCAAGTTAGTTCCTGTACAAATAATGTATTTGATTGAACCTGCGAGACAAGGCTAAACCGCTATCACGTGTGGAGCATTGCATAAGATTGCGTCATATCACAACGTGCCATTGGGACGCCGATTTTGAAGCGCGGTTGTATGAGCAAGTAGAGTAGTGGCTAAACTTGAGTCGTACCGCATTCAGTGGGTAGTAGCTAAATGTACACCGTGGCTCATTAAAGTGGATTCGGCAAAGAGTGCAGAAAATATTTTTGGAAACTGTCTTGTTATTATTAATACTTGATATTTTATTCTATGTACTCGGTATAAGTTATAAATTCCTGTAGAACTTAGCCTTTAGCACGTAGCGATTTAATTAAACCTTCTTAAAGTGCCTTATGCTTTTTATTTAATTTTTTTTACATCGTTATTACAATAATACTTATAACTAAGTTATTATTATATACGTATTATATAGCGCCAGTAGAGCACCAAACCTCTATGGGTTCGTCTTCGTACTGCTACTCTATGAAAGGTGGCGCTGATGGAAATGTAAATATTGCAACACGTTGGCGATTTCCAACCATGAATGAAATGAAAACATCCTGAGGATAGATTCGGTGGCATCCTGGTGGTATCCCGCTGCCTTTCACGACTCTTTTCATGCTCGAAAAACGCTAAAGTACACGGCCCCATCGAGATTCAAACCTGCTGGCCACCTAGAGAAACGTGGATCAGTATCCCAGCGAGCTAAGCGACTGAGCCACGCTACCTCATAGATACCTTAAACCTTACCGTTTATTAATGACGGTGTATAGCATTTGTATATTGTCGTTTACATTTCATTTATATGTGTGTATGTATACCTTCACATAGAGTATATGACGTTTATGTAAACAGCCTAGCTTTTATTTCCAGCAGAGTTAGAGTATTAATTTTCCGGATTATATGTGTAAACGGGACTGACTCAGGACAACGCTATGTTGACAATGTCATAGCCACACTAAGGTAAGAAATGGGTTTTGTGCATTAATGACTGAGTTAGTTAGCAATCAAAGGGCAATACAATTTGAAGTAACGTCGGATAGGGGCTAAATAAAAGCCGCATTACACAACCTGCATCTCTTTTGGTTTGATTGTACGAGAGAGAGAGAGAGAGAGAAGGTCCTTCAAGCCTCCAGCTAAAAGTGCACAGCACATGGTACAGGTCAAAGATATTTATACTGCTTCCTTTGCGTGCATAATATGATCCAAAATTTACATTTATTGAAGATTATGCATTTGCCTAGAATTAGTGGCATTTCGACGCACCCCTAAAGAGTCAGCTGGAACATTTGCGATACACTTCGGTAATCTCAAATTACGAAATACGTTTCTGGAATAATTTATTATTATTATTTAAAAATTATATTTTGAATCCCAGGTGTAGCAATATTTTATCAGTAAACATATAACGAGCTCTAAAAATACATTCAGGCTTCTTTACTCAATTTTTTTTATATAAATTGTGGCAATATTTAAACTATTTTCTATGTTATCGTTATCATTTCATTTCTTTGTGGCCCTTCTTCGCTGTTCTATCGGCCAGTTTCTCGTTTATGTTTCCCTTTTGCTATCGTCTAATTTCTTCCACTACTTCTGCGTATATGTTCCTAAAGTGTACCATTCAAATACTTGTATTTTTATTAAATCTTTAATCGTGTCTTAATTTTTAATCTTTATACTCCACACTTGCTTAATGCAAAGTTGTTTTTTTATAACTTTCGGACTCTTAGAAAATGTTACATCTTATTTAGTAAGGACCGTTGGTATGGAAATGCTGCTGTAAACACTTTCTATACCATTATTCGATTCGACGCGCAGAAAGTAATTAGTTTCAGTTCGTCAAACTGACAATTAATAATTTCTCACAATACAAGACCATTCATTGCAAAGAGATTGTTTGTTACTTGCTTTCGATTATTGTGCAAGTACCACATTATACATATTAAATATTATTTAATTTTATTTAAATAAACTTGCAGAAAAATTCATGTACTTTTGCACTCCATATAGTCGGGTTGCAAAAATCGCACTCGGTGCAGCAACTTTTACTTTCTATCATTACACACATAAATATTTTCTGTCTGTTTACCAAGAACCATTTATTGTTTAGTTATATTAATTTAATAAACCCTTTTTGTCGCATAGTAAACGAAAGAGACATATTTAATGCAGAAAAACTTATTTTACGTAACTAGTAATAGAAATATTTAAAGTACTCGTTAGAATTTTTTTATATAATGAAAGACGTGCCAGGCACAGGCGTTTTCCAAATTGAGTCATCCATTACAAATTAAGCTACAAAAAGCACTTGTGACGTCCTCAGAGCGTTGGCTTAGTTGTTTTTGCACTTATAAAAACGAGGTTATTGCTAACACATTGTATAAATATGGTAATACTTGTTTAAGAGGTCGAGCTATAAAAAACGAAGTAAATTTCTAATAGATCCTAAATTAACAATTTGATATTCACAAAAAGTGTTTGGAAACGTTTTCTTTTATTTTCGCCCGTTTATCTTATTACTAGTTGTTTTTTAGTAACTGTCGAGGATATATCGTAAATTTTTTTTATGACAAAGTAGTTTGAGTGACGCCCCATTGAAAGTTGATTCATTCTACGTATGATCCAAAATTTTGGACAAACATTTTAAGATGGCGAATAATTGAATGTAGCGACCAACCAATTTTCAATTTGTTGTAAATATCGTTGTTTACTGTAATTGTTTATTTGCACTTTGTTAATTTTTCTAGAAGCTATCTTAGTCATACAAAATAATAAAACTTCTGATTGACACACCAGCTAATTTCTAATTCTAGAGGTTGTATACTGCAGCACAGAGCTGTTTGTACATATTAATTTTGGAAGTACCACGATTAGGGTAAGTAACGTCTTTTTGTAAAAAGTATAGTTTTTGAAAAAATAGCAAAATTTGATGTTTATAAGCAGTAAAAGAAAGTCGTGTGGTGAACACACCTCGTTTCTTATAACAGGTGACCATGGAGAAAATACTGGACGAACTATCTGGCTTTTGCGATAACGCAAGGGAAGTGCGCTTATATTCAACAACAGATACTTAAATTTAAAAATAATTCGAAAAAAATGTGGGCGAATTTTGAAGCATGGAACATTCATACGAAGAAAGTTAACGAAATAAGCTCAGAAATTATGGATGCTGAAGTAATTAACAACTTCTTTTCTACTATGGCTCCCCACTCTAATGTTAGTGATGAACATATTTCTTTTTTTAACCGCAACCTTCATCGAAATGCCCAACGTAGCCTAGTATTAGGTGAAATTACTGATGAAGAATTACGAACTGCTTTCAACCAAATAAAATCCCATGCTGTTGGTGCTGATTTTATAAATTTGAAAATGCTTCAGATTGTTTTTCCCTACTGTAAAATTGCGCTGTTACGAATAATAAATTTCTCCTTGACATCTGGTGAAGTTCCTTCAATCTGGAAAAAAGCTATTGTAAATCCGTTAGCGAAAGCCCCTAAAGCAACTTTACTGTCACAACTTCGACCTATAAGTATACTACCAGCTATATCTAAACTTATTGAAAAGATTGTGTACAACAAGTTGGTTGCCTATATTAATACAGAGAATGTTCTACCTATGACTCAGTCGGGATTTAGATCTGGTTATAGTACTGCCACAGCTCTTATGAAGATAGTTAATAATTTAACAGTCGCGATAGACAACTTTAAAGTATCATTATTGGTCTTACTTGACTACAGCAAAGCCTTCGATACCATTCACCATCAACTGCTAATTTCAAAATTACACTTTTATGGATGTGATGTGACAGCACTTAAATGGTTCTCAAGTTATCTGGCTAATAGAACTCAAGTCGTAATAATAAACGACCAATTTTCCAGCGAAATTGTTCTCACACAGGGTGTTCCTCAAGGAAGTATCCTGGGACCGATACTTTTTGCCATTTTTACCTCTGATTTACCATCAAATCTGACCCCAGACTGTTCTATCCATTTCTACGCTGATGATACGCAACTTTATTTTGCTTGTGATCCGGTAAAGATAAATGAGTCAATAGAACTACTTAATTTAAATTTGGTTGCAATCTCTTCATGGTCAACGAATAATGGACTCTTCCTTAACGCTTCTAAATCTAAGGTGATGTGTGTCGGTTCGAGTGCAATGCGTGAAAAAGCATTTTCAGTGTTAAATCGAAGTGTTTGCATTGATAACGATCACTTATCATTCTCGGAGTGTGTTAAAAACTTAGGTGTTTATTTAGATTGTAATTTAAACTTCCAAACGCATGTAATAAAAAAATCTTCGTTTTGTTATATAAAACTAAAAACTTTATATCAGTTTAAGTATGTTTTGCCAAAATCTACAAAATGGTATCTAGTTAATGCTTTAGTACTAAGTAATTTGGATTATTGTTGTGGAGTTTATTTCTATTACTTAAATTCACATTTTAAGAACAAATTGCAAATTGTTCAAAACTGCGGTTTTCGTTTTGCCTACAATGTTAGTAAAAGTGAGCATATTACGCCATACTACATTGCTCAGAACATTTTAAAGTTGGAATATCGCTTTTGCTTACTATTTGCATGCCTACTTTTTAAAATTATCAAACGCTATGTTCCACCTTATCTATTTAATTTACTCTGTAGGCGTTCATGTATACATGATCGTCAATTAAGACAGGTAGAGCTTTATAGTATTCCGAAACATTCGACGTTCAAATTTAAAAGTTGTTTCGAGTATCATTCCGTTATTATCATTAATACGTGGTTTATTTTATTTAAGGAGTCTAATACAGTTACTACGTTTAAAAATAAACTTAGAGAAGAATTAGTTTTAAGTCAAAGTAATTTTTTGGAAATATAATTTTGTTTTATTCGGTATGCATTTTATGGATATTCTTCACTGTGCCAAATATTAGGTATATATTATTATTGGGTAGGGTTGAAAACCTGTTCTATACAGAACCCCACCTATTGGGATCTTGTAATTATACATTTATTTACTTATTTATACTATATTTTTTGTATATTATCCCAATAAAGCTTATATTATTATTATTATTATTATTATTATTAAATCCATAAGAAATTGGATATGACGAGAGATAGATTAGAGCGTATAAAAATTAGCTAGATACATTTCAACTGGAAATAGAAGAACTTTCTACTATTAACGATGAATAGAGAGCGGAACACCCGATATTGAAAAAAACAATAAACAAAACGAGAAGGCAAAATATAAATATTGGAAAAAGAATTTTGAAAAAAAAATCATTGTTCAAGAAATACAGAATCCGAAAACTTAATCGAAGCTGGAATTAAAGGAGAAAATGAGACCAGTACTAGGAGACATATATATATATATACAAGGTGTTTCAAAAATGTTTGCCAAAATTTCTAGGACGTATAGTACATCAAAAAATAAGTGTAGTTTACTCGATAAAACTAATTCCGAAAATGCACTCCACAGGAGCTACAGCCCCTAGAAGAAGACTCTCAAAAATGGTTTTTTAGCATTTTCTTCAAAACTGTTACTGGTAACTTAATGAAATTTGGCACAGGGGCGTAGTTTTTTATGAGAAATATTACTAATTTGTTACAATCTTTATATTTTAATCAGGGGCGTAACTTATAAGGGGGCTGGAACGGTTCAATTATCCTATCTTTTTTGTGGGTGGTTTTATCTAATACATTTATCAAAAATCTCAAAGCTTGATTTATCTTACATAAAAAAGGTATTCTTGTTAAAATGTTTTAAAGTTGACCGTTTTCGTGTAATTTGCAGTTGAACGTTAACGTGTTTTTCAAGCTTTGAAATTACTTGTTCAAAATGTTTTCGAAAATCTTTTGAGTAGGCCTAGATATGACTTAAACAAAACATTTTAACAAGAATGCCTTTTTTATGTAAGATAAATCAAGCTTTGAGAGTTTTGATAAATGTATTAGATAAAACCTCGCACATAAAGGATAGGGTAATTGAACCATTTCAACACCCTTGTAAGTTACTCCCCTAAATAAAATATGAAGATTCTAACCAATTAGTAATATTTCTCATAAAAAACTCCGCTCCTGTGCCAAATTTCATTAAGTTACCTGTAACAGTTTTGAAGAAAATGCTAAAAAACCATTTTTGAAAGTCTTCTAGGGGCTGTAGCTCCTTGGGAGTGCATTTTCGGAAATAGTTTTACAGAGTAAACTACACTTATTTTTTGATGTACTATACGTCCTAGAAATTTTGGCAGACATTTTTGAAACACCTTGTATATATATATATATATGGCTACTCTTTTATTTCCCATTAATGTATTAATAATTATTTAAAAAAATAATTTTTCAACAATAAAATTATTTACGAAATCTTCCCGTTTCATTGCCGGACCCTGTATTAAATGAAGAGAAAAATATTGAAGAAGGAGTAGCTGTTGAAGTAGAAGAAAGCAAGAAGAAACCCTGGAAAACAGTTAGCGAACGTTCTCCGCAGAATTCAGGTGAAAGTAACAAAGAAGAACAATCCAAGAAAATATTAAACAGTACGGCCACTATAAAAACTCAAATCCAAAAAGCATCTAAAAGGCCCACAGATAGCATTAGATCATGTTAAAAACGGCCACAATGGATAATAGTTACTCTCACAAACTCAGAATAAATAAAGACCAAACTATCGTATTAGATAAATACTTGACAAAAGTAGAGAGAATAAGCTTAAAACAACAAGAAGAGAACAAAGCTATGAAGAAGAACAAAAAAATAACAAAATAAAATAAAATGAGCAACAAAATGGCGAACATGAGAGAAGAATGGAGAAGAATTTGACCTGATTCAAGAAATGAAAATGATTCAAAATATAAATTATAGGAATTAGTGAAGCAAAACTGAAAATTACAATTACAGGAAAAGTAACACAGAAGAAAATAAACTAAAGAATAATTAAATACGAGACAGTATCACCTGGAATAATAGAAGTAGCAATGGCATTCAAGTTAATAAGTGAAGTACGTTTAGCAAATATTCAACTCCAGATTATGAACGCTACTAGTTAAGTGAAGCGATGTCAAACTATTGACATCTTCTTCTGCAAGGTAAATATTTAAGAGTGTTCGTGATGCTATCTATTTTTGACTGATTTCGCCGACGCAGATAAAGAATTGCCGAGTTGTCACACTTGAAACTTGTTTTACCAGTTCATATTAAATCCACCACGGTTCTTTGTTTTACTTCCCCTACTGAACGCTTGGACAGTATCTATTTATGTTTAATGCAAGTTGCAATGTTTTCCATATTTCAAAAATTCAACTTTCACGAAACAAAATCCGATGTTACGTAATATAACTAAACTTGTGCGACTAACGTCTAAAATGTTTCTTTCTTCTGGTTTGTGTAAAAGGACATTCAAAATAATGTGCTCTTTTAGTTCATACATGTGATATATTACGTGCCTTGCTTCTGATTTTTGACCTTCTGGAACATATGTTTTCAGACATTTGCGCTTTTTATATTTCATTAATTGTTGAGAGCATTTCTTCTCTTGTTTCTTTTTACAACTTAGCGCACTTTTTAATTTAGATTCACTAATTTGTAGAGCATCTGTGACATGTTTATGCACTTGCACTACTGGTATGAGCGGCCCGAAATAATTTTTTTCAGACTGAAAATAATTGTAGCGACTTGAAATCAACTCGTCATGTCGTGCATTAAATCATATGGATGATAACTGACACTGGTGACACCATAATGTAACGAATACAAGGTGTAACGTTCCGCAGAATGTGGGCCGACTTCAAATTCAACCAATAGGACATGGGCCCACAACTGGCACGACTCGTAGTACTGAAGTGTATTGTTGAAGACGCTGTCGATGTCAAATTCGAGGTTAGGTTTTGCGTCAGTTGGTGTCAGACTGACGGAAAACCTAACCTGCTAACCTCGAATTTGACATTGACTGACAGTGCCAGCAGCAATATACGAACGCGTCCATGGTTACACCATGATCACGGCCATGATGGATTTCCTGTGTAGGCCCATGGGGGATTGGTTGACATCTCCCCTCTACTTTCTGAACAACTGCGCATCTCCGAGAACGTTTCACCTTGTATTCTTTACATGTATTTTTTACACCATGGGTGACACTGTAAGTCTATATCAAATTCGATGTTAGCAGGTTAGGTTTTGCGTTAGGCTGTGTCAATACTGACGCAAAACCTAACCTGCTAACATCGAATTTGACATAGACTTACAGTGTCACCAGTGTCAGTTATCAGCCATATGATTTAATGCACGACCTGACTTCATCAGTTCCAAAGCCGACTAGACCACAAATTCTAATGAACACCCGTTATAATACATGTAGAGTAAGTGGTTATCCCAGAAACTGACTAAAGTAGTATGTTACGTAGATACCCTTTCTTGTGTATATGTGTAACCAACAACCAAAGTACATATAAAGTCTTACATATGAAAGCGACTCGACAATATACAGAGTGTTTGCTAAAATATGTCTCAAACTTTGAGGCGTGATTGTATCCTCCAAAACAAGAAAAATGCTTGTAACACTATGTTGGCACACCAACACCTTCCCAGATATAGTACTTTTATTTTAAGAAAAGACATATTTCTGTTACAACTTCTTTGTCCTAAATGTTCAAAGTGTTGTCCATTGGATGCTATGGACGAATTATCACGCATCATTGTTTGTCTAACGCGTTAAAAAACGATATTTTTGGCACGACTATAAAACAAATGCATGTCAGCCATCTTCGCATACATGTAATTTTCAGCCATTTCGACAAAAACAAGCCTAATTTAATTCGACACTTACATTTGCTAAGCATATACTAATCTTCAGGGAATTGTAATCATTGAAGATATTTTTAAATAAAATTGCTATATCTCAGAGGGTGTTGGTTTGCTGACAGCGCCTTTTACTTGTTTTAGAGGGTAAAATGACTCTTCAAATTTTGAGACACATTTTGAAACAATTTTTTGGCTTCGCCTAATTGTTTCGCCATTTATCCAATTATTTCAGGCCTAACCTGTATATTTTTATTTGAATTATAAATCCTTTGCATTTCGAATTCGTAAATTTTCCAAAGCAGATTATTTTGTACCTGTATCGAGTTCCTTTCATTTGCGCGGTGCCCTTTCTGACCTGTGCTATCTCTTATCGCAGGCCGTTGTAATGCAAGCTTTCTTTAAGAAACGAAAGTTTCGTCCGAGGCACTTGCTGTCTTCACCTAAGCCCGCCGTCACCGCCGCGGCTAAGGCTTGATTTTAATTAAGTGAAATTACGTGCGTTCAACCAATTTCTATGAGCATTGTGTTTCTAAGGGCTGATTATGATCAGGTACGATGGCACTTTTCTGTTTTGTTATTCGCATAGTAATTACATTTTTTCTTAGCTCTTAATTATCAGTTTTATCCACGAGTTTATCTCGGATGCCAAGTTATTAGTCTAATCGCATTTTCGACACTTGCTGGCGTTCTGCGTATTTGCTGCTATTTGATGGTGCTTCCGCTGCAATTACCGGGCATCCGATGCGATTTCGTCCATTATGTGTAGCAGTTCACGACCAGCTTATGTTAAACCGCAGGGTGTTGCAACCCCCGGCCGGCATTTGCCTGTTAGAAGTTTGTGAGCGTTGGAGAAGCGAGGTTAGTTTGTGCTATTCCGAGATTTATTTTATCTTCAATACCAGGAATTTACATCTGTGTATTTTAAACCCGTCAATATTTAAAATTAAATTCATACGTTCAGCAATTATTAGCATGTAATGTTCAAATTAACAGATCCGTAAAAACCAACATAAGAAAAGACCTACGAGCTTATAAGAAAAAACAGATATTAGAGACAATAGAAAACAACAAAAACATGAAAGTACTCAAATCGAACATGGCTAAAGGAAAATCGAAAATAGTAAAGGTAAAAGACCAACAAGGAAACGAGATAAGAGAAAAAACCAAAATTGTGAACGAAATTCAGATATTCTATCAACAACTCTACAAGTCATTAATACCAAAAACAAACAATACCACCAGGACCATTCTAAATGTCGGATCGGAGGAGATGCCTGAAATAACTAGAGCGGAACTAAAACATACTCTTAAGCAAATGAGGAATTCAAAGGCTCCTGGTGAAGACCGAATTACAACAGAGATGCTAAAATATGGTGGGGAAACCCTAGAGAATATCCTACAACTATTGCTAAATGAGTGCTTATTAAAAGGCAAAATAACAGAAATGTGGAGGAATGCAGAGGTGGTATTAATACACAAAAAAGGAGATATCAGTAATATTGAAAACTATCGACCGATCAGCTTACTCTCACACTTATATAAGCTGTTGACTAAGATCGTAACGAACCGCCTCACTGCGAAATTAGATTCTTATCAACCGGTTGAACAGGCGGGCTTTCGCAGGGATTTTGGCACCATAGATCACTTGC
Organism: Agriotes lineatus; assembly: GCA_940337035.1. Lineage (NCBI taxonomy): Eukaryota > Metazoa > Arthropoda > Insecta > Coleoptera > Elateridae > Agriotes > Agriotes lineatus. The sequence goes on from CALNHX010004436.1 coordinate 114,394, forward strand.
AAACGATTAGAACGTTGATAGAAAAGACAACGGAGTACAATATTCCAATACATCTAGCATTCGTAGATTATCATAAGGCCTTCGACAGCATAGAAACTTGGGCACTCTTTGCTGCACTGGAAGACGCTAGAGTGGACTCAAGGTACATCTTTCTGATTAAAAATATCTACGAAGAAGCCACCTTCCACATCAAAATAGACGATAACCTAACAACTGAGAAGATACGGCTCGAAAAAGGCGTCCGGCAGGGAGACGCGATGTCTCCTAAACTGTTCACGCTGGCGCTGGAAAACGTATTCAAGCAACTAAACTGGGAAGAAAAAGGTTTAAAAATCGATGGCGTTCATCTAAATCATCTGAGATTTGCTGACGATATAGTCTTGATTAGTACTAACACAGAAGAACTCGACATTATGATAAAAGAGCTAAACCATCAATCACAGAAAGTGGGGCTCAGAATGAATTTAAATAAAACCAAAATAATGAGCAATGAACCAAGTAACATAATAGTGGACAACGTAACGCTAGCAACAGTCAACAACTACGTATACCTTGGTCATACTATAAAGATAGGTAAAGATAATCAAAAAGCTGAAATCAAACGAAGAATTCACCTAACATGGGCAGCTTTCGGAAAATTGAGCTATATACTACGGGACAAGGACATACCCATGAACCTGAAACGCAAGGTATACGATAGTTGTATACTACCTGTAACTACATATGGGTTAGAAACAATGGCCATAACAAGAAAGACCATGGAACAGCTAAGTGTAACACAAAGAGCGACAGAACGGGCTATGTTGGGAATAACCCGAAGGGACAGAGTCCGAAACGAAGACATCCGAATCAGAACCGGAATAACAGACATAGTGGAACGCGTAGCTAGACTAAAATGGCAATGGGTCGGTCACGCAGCAAGGCAAGATTCTGAAAGGTGGACGCAAAGATTAATAAACTGGAGACCACGTCTAACTAAGAGGAGTGTAGGAAGACCCCAAAAACGCTGGATTGACGACGTCAAGACCATCACAGGCAGACAATGGATAACTACTGCTAGAAACAAAAACACATGGAGCCAACTGGAGGAGGCCTATGTCCAGCAGTGGACGAATAAAGGCTGAGGGAAGAAGAAGAAGAAGAAGATGTTCAAATTCTTACATTCACCTGTTTTAATTAAATTTTTATGCCTATATTTGATTATGCTCAGTAATTAAAGCTGCATTTTGATGGGAGGGAATTATTAAATGATTGAGGTATGCATATCCCATAAATAATTTGAATTCACAGTTATTAGAATAACCTGAAAGGGGTTTTTTGATTTTATGCGTGTCGCAAGCTTCAGTTAACGCGCACAACTTTGTTATCACATTATTTGCATTTTAATTATCCTGATTATTTATTACTGACACTTCAAGACTTTATATTACTTATTAATTAAACGCTAGTCACTTGCAGTTTATTGGGGTGGTTGGTTAAGCATGCAGGGAAGGTCACTGTTTGAGAACGTCATCATCTAGTTCTTCCCCTTTGTAACGTATTGGATGGTTAGTTGGCCACTTTAGGGAGCACTTTTATCTTGCTTTCCCTCTAAGCAACGCTAGCAGTTGGGGTCGTTTCTCTCCATATTTTGGGATTTTTTAAAGGGTGCTTTCCCCATCCATGCTTGTGTTCGCTTAAGACCTTAATTTTATTGTTATTTGGGTTGGTTTTTTCGACCTTGTGGAGATTTCTGGGGGTTGAAACGAGCGATTGTGTTTCCATCCGACTCAGTGAGGGAGCCACATTCAGTCCGTCACCGGCGCGCCTTTTCCATCTAGCTGCGACGACTGGCTGAATACCCGAGCGGGGTTTGGTGGTTGTGCAGTCGTTCCCTCCGGCTTCTGGGGTCTCTACCTAAATTCGGAGCGGGTATGGTTTTTAGGATGTTTTCCTGGGTTTTCACCCGAATCTTTTTTCGCAGTACTTACAGTGTTTCATTTTTCAAGATAAATTTTTTACTCTCATACTTTTTTGCTGTTGGGTTACCTTGGTTTTGGAGTGAGTGTTGATGATGCGGTTTGAGTTTTTCGGATGTTTGTGAGTTTCTCGGATGTTTGTAGTAGGTTGGATTGTGTCCTATGTGATGCAGTCGGTTTTTGCCGTGTTAAGCAGTTTTCTAGGCTTATGTCCGGTTTAGACAGAACGTCTATTTCTATGAAGGTATCCTATGTGGTGCCACAGTTTTTTTAAGCCGATTTATAAGGGTTGTTTCCCTTGGCTTATTTTCTCGAAAGAGTATTTTTCTATGGCGTTTGGTGTTGGCATCATCGAACTCATTCTGGAATTCTTTGGTTTCCTACAGTTTTTTAATGTTTTCAAACTTTAAACTTTTTTATTTTATTTGGCCGTGGGGAGTGAAACAATTTTTTGGCTTCGCCTAATTGTTTTGCCATTTATCCAATTATTTCAGACCTAACCTGTATATTTTTATTTGAATTATAAATCCTTTGCATTTCGAATTCGTAAATTTTCCAAAGCAGCTTATTTTGTACCTGTATCCAGTTCCTTTCGTTTGCGCGATGCCCTTTCTGACCTGTGCTATCTTTTATCGCAGGCCGTTGTAATGCAAGCTTTCTTTATGAAACGAAATTTTCGTCAGAGGCACTTGCTGTCTTCACCTAAGCCCTCCGTCACCGGCGCGGCTAAGGCTTGATTTTAATTAAGTGAAATTACGTGCGCTCAACCAATTTCTATGAGCATTGTGTTTCTAAGGGCTGATTATGATTAGGTACAATGGCACTTTTCTGTTTTTTTATTCTCATAGTAATTACATTTTTTCTTAGTTCTTAATTAGCAGTTTCATCCACGTGTTTATCTCGGAGGCCAAGTTATTAGTCTAATCGCATTTTTGACACTTGCTGGCGTTCTGCGTATTTGCTGCTATTTGAGGGTGCTTCCGCTGCAATTACTGGGCATCCAATGCGATTTCGTCCATTATGTGTAGCAGTTCACGACCAGCTTATGTTAAACCGCAGGGTGTTGCAACCCCCGGCCGGCGTTTGCCTGTTAGAAGTTTGTAAGCATTGGAGAAGCGAGGTTAGTTTGTGCTATTCCGGGATTTATCTTATCTTCAATACCAGGAATTTACATCTGTGTATTTTAAACCCGTCAATATTTAAAATTAAATTCATACGTTCCGCAATTATTAGCATGTAATGTTCAAATTATTACATTCACCTGTTTTAATATTTAAATTTTTATTCCTATTTTTGATTATGCTCAGTATTTAAAGCTGCAATTTTGATGTGTATTGACCCTCTGTAAAAGGTACAGTCACGCTTTTTTATTTCAATAGCCTAAACAGAAGGAATTATTAAATGAATGAGGTATGCATATCTCATGAATAATTTGAATTCACAGTTATTAGAATAACCCGAAAGGGGTTTTTTGATTTTATGCGTGTCGCAACCTTCAGTTAACGTACACAACTTTGTTATCACATTATTTGCATTTTAATTATCCTGATTATTTATTACTGACACTTCAAGACTTTTTATTACTTATTAATTAAACGCTAGTCACTTGCAGTTTATTTCCTCGTATTATTTGAAATCTTTTGATTTCTGGCGCCCATTTTCTTTCGTTTTTTGAAGACATTCCAGGATACACAGCTGATGATTTGAACCTACGACCCGAGCCCGCCGAAATTTTGGTTAGCTAGGGCCATCGCCGTAAGTAGTTTTCAGAGCTGCCGTGGTGTATAAACGGTAGGGGAGTTGATCTGCGATTTTTACTACCATCGATCAATTTTATTAATTAATCGCAGGTCGACTTCTTTATTGTTTCAATTTTAGCAAACACCCTATACAGAGTATATTTTTCTGGAACAAAGTTGATATTTGAAAGAGCACCATCGGAAATTTCGACTTTATTTTCTGTTTCTTCATACCAATGTAGACATTATCAAGGTTCAGGGTCTGTTCAATTCCCCCAACTGGGGGCGGGCTGTTATAAGGATCTCGCGTCCCTCTTCAACCAATAACGGGAATTTCAAAATAAGAGAGAAAGGAGCGGTTGAGAATGGAAGAGAGGCCAGGAAAGGTGAAGAAGTACCGCCCCGGCATCCGCCTTAAAGAAGGTACTTTGTTGACTCAGGAAAACCACCTAAAAATCTGAATCAATGCAGACGGCGACGGGAATCGAACCCACGACCTACCGAATGCTAAACAAACGTGGTAACCACTAGTCCACAGCGCTTGGTAGAGGTCATCTTTATGATATCAATATTTAAATCTATTATTTGCTCAAAATGGGGCTAAATAACATCAGGAGGAAATTAGAAATATGAAACATGTTTGGCGACAGGTCATGTTTAGACAGTCTGTTATTTGGCGCCTCACGGCATGCAGTTTTATCTATTTTAATATTTATTTAATTTTTCCCCATGTACCAAAACTAGGAGTAGCCGTTTTTCAACGTGTTAGGCATGAGAGGCCTAAAGTTTTGTACATTTGTTAATCTCTTCAAGGTATAACCTACAATTTCTGTTGGTGAACTGTCTTTATTTTACATTCATGGTAACTAGTTCCGTAAACTGTGTGCCTGAAAATGACCTTTCGTCGTAACATGTCGCAACTGTAATTCTAACTTCCTTTTGAAAATATATACATGTTATGGGGAAGGTTTCATACTTTTAATTTTCATCATCTTATTACATTTACTCTGCCTAGAAAAATCAAGAAGGGTTTTCAGTTATTGGTAGAACAGCAAGTGCTCTGTATTTCCGCTTACTAATAAGATATATAGTATGTGTTATACTTGATATACACGCCACAATCGTTATATTTGTGAATTAAGAAACTATGCAATTAACATCTTCATGCTTAGAGATTTTGAAATAAAGGATCGTTTGGGTGAGTAAGTTTGTCGAAGATAGCATGTCGAAGTAATGAGATGTTGGACTTCGGAATGAATACTTTTAGAACCCTATCATCGAAATAACAAAATTCCGATTTCAAAAGTGTAGAATTTACGACAAATGGTAGTTTAACGATCTACTCACAGATCAAAACATTAAGCCGAGGGGGTGTGGGTCAAATCATATTTAAATGGTTCACTTTCTTAAATTGGCTTGTTTGTTAATTTAATTTTTTAAAGAGTTTTTAAGAAACGCGCAACACCTATTGCAGTAATGATGTGCTTTTCTGAAATAATACCAACAAAAAAATGTGAACTCTATAATAATTGAGAGTTTAAGGACGAAATTTAGATATGGCAAATAATGGAAAAATATTAATGTACTAAAGATCGTATATAGTATAACTAATCTACTGACATCAACTGTATTATTCCACTATCAAGAAAAACAATGCCTTGGGCTGTATGCATAATTAATTATTAAAGAAATAGTTCATTTCTTACGTATGCGAACTTTGAGCGGTTCTGAAAGAAGGATAGTAAACTTTAGGTAGCTAATTTATTGCCAAGTGCATGTAACTGTTGAGTACTATCAGTATTAACAATTCTTCTTATTCTACTAAGAAAGAAAGTAGCCGTAAGCTCCAAATTGCATTTCAAATATTAATAACTGAATTGGATATATTTCGAATATTTAAATTCAATTATTAAAAATGTAAAAACAGCTGTATATTATATCCAGCGCTATATAAATATTCAATGCCTAGATTGTTGAACCCAAAGTTTATTAAGGTTTTTATTGTTTATTTCCGCTTAAAAATTAGCATAAATCTATTTCCATAGTTTGTCTATAGATACTATTTTCCAAGTAATATAAACCGAATCTCAAAATTCTATCATTCAGAACTTACCATCCATAATGGTTCTTTGAAGACCTTATGAATTGGTTTAGTTATATAGAAAGATGGTTTTTTAATTTTTTATACATAGCAACTAGTAATTGCTATGGTATTATGCCCGCAGGCTATTCTGTTCAATTCACTTTATGTTTAACGATATAAATAAAAATAGCAAGATTGATTATGGTTTAGTTGTTAAAATTTTGATACTAGGGAAAATAAAGCGTGTTCAATAAAATGATACATCATACATTAATGTAAATGTGAAATGTGAAATGTGAAAATTCATATTAAATTACAGCTTGTTTAAAAATTGTACCGTTAATCACATAAAGCATGATTATGTTAACTTCGATTTGAATACAACTTAAGGAATATTTGCACTTGCATCCCATAAAGAATGTGTAATTGTAAATTAGCAATAAGACAGAAGGTACCTAAAGACAAGATTAAAAGCGTGAACTGAAAATAATAATTAAAATGTGTAAACGAGTGTCAAAATGGTTGAAATTTACAAAAATTAGAATTGGATCTAGTATTAAGTGAATGTAAAGCAAATAAAATATCAGTTACTAGAGAGTGAGAGTTTAAAAAGCTAATTAAAATTTAAAAAAGATCTTTAACAAGTAAAAATTTAAATTTTGGGGATGGTTTTCATATGTTTAACTTAATCAAAACCCATTAATTAAGTTAAATGTTGTTTAATTGATTTAAGCGTAGTGAAAGTAATCTCAGAAGATATAAACTAATACGCGAGCCATAAGTAATAAAGTCAAAAAATAATCCTAAGTTTAGAATTCGTTGCGGTTCTTGGTTTCCAAACTACCAAGCCCAGCGATGGAGTTGGCAAAGTCCCTAAAAAGAGGACATCTAAGACAGTGTAGTTGCAGTATTCAGTGGAAGGCGTTAGGCTCATGAAAATTAATAAAGAAAAAAAGATACGACTTACCTAACTAAATATATTGTAATTGTTTGTTTTATGCAGTATTAAGTGCAACTGAGGTTATTTTATAGCAGTAATATAGCTTTACTTAAAATTATGCAATAATATTATTAAACCAAGTTTGCATTGAATCTAGTGGCAAGTATTACTTTACACAAGTTTTAAACCCAACCTTGATTTGAGTTATTTATGTTGTATCAAGCTAGGCAACTGAAACAAAGATTTAACAATTAAACTAAAGGGCAGAATATTTGGCTATTCAATTAAATTGTATATTAAAGGGTACCGATGCTTTCGCAATTTCGGATTCCTTTCATGATATATAGTCAAGTGCGATTCAAATGGCTGGCAGGTTGCATTGGAATATGGAGCTCCAATCGGCCAGCCTCCAGGTTCAGTTTCGTAGTGCTTGTCTCTGCCCAAAACGTGCAAAACGGGTATGTAGCAACACGCCTCGAGCACTCATTCTTCACCAATGACGACATTGAAGTTTCCAACGTTTACCGGGTGCCCTAACGCCGGCTCGTTTGGTAGTCGCTCGATTATCATTCTCTAGCCCCAAGCACTCGAGGATACTCTCGTCGCACATGGAGCAAAATAATATCGACCAGCGGAAACTCGCTCAAATCCAGTGCAGCCTTCGTTGACACCGTTTCTTATGTCGCAGCCGCTTTCACGGCCACCACACGCTGTGCACTTAGAAGCTGTATCACTTGCCCCACTTTGAGCCGCTCTACCCACACTGACGCCGCTTAAAACATGGCCGGCTTGACCGCTTTCCGGTAAACCGCCGTAAGCGCCTCGCCATCAAATCCCTAGGTCAGCTACCCAGCTGCCCCTGTACGATTTGCTTTTCTTTGTCAGCAACCGCCTTTACATGACTTTCCCTTTTTCACGAATTCTGCTTGCACTTCCATCAGGACAGAGTTGCTTCATCAGCCTTTCTCAGGTATTGTAAGTGTATTTTCCATTTTTGATTTTTCGTGGTATTATTTTAAAGAAGTATTTTTTCGCGCTATCGAAATAGTTAAAGCCAACGTCATTTTATTTCTGGTCTTGTGGTGCGTCGAGCACAATTATTATAAACGTTTGTATAAATTAGCAACGCTCGTTGCATGTGGGCTTATGCTTTAATTTATCAGTTAACAACAACAGTTGTGCCATGTTTGTGTATGGACAGAGTTTGGAATTGCTTCATTAACAATAGCCATTTCGGTTTGCATCTAATCAAAGCAATCATTTCAGAACCGAACTCTGCCTGTTTCTTTTAGTATTATTACTATTTTGATAGGGTCCGCGCATTTATATACTATTTTTGGTGTTATAATTTACGATTTTGATTGTGTATTTACTTTGGATATGTTAATTGTGTCTGTTTTAATTTTAATACCAGAATAAATCACAATCGTTAAGTTACTTGTGTATTTCGTTTAGTAAAAGTCAATTTGTAAAAAATATAATGAAGAACGCTCTTCAAACGCATGAATTTCATAAGCATTAGCTATAAAGCAACTGGCAAAGAAAAATTATGAAGTAGGGCTGAACGACTCTAGCCAACCCATTTTGGTTTTTTGGCTAATGAACATCTAGCAACCAATTAAAATTCCCACGTAAGTATTCTTGTACCAGACCCTCTGCCTGACCGCGGGCGAAACAGATCCGAACAACTATAGGTTGAATTTTCGCACTGTTTTGACTATCCTGAAACAGGACCGGACTTTACCAGTACCGTGAACCACACCCTCCAGCAAGCTAGCCGCGAACGATCGGGGGCTACCGTTGCTTTCCAACGCAAACTGACCTGTGGTAAGTGCGGTCCTGTGTTGTTTTAAAATCCCGATTATACCGTAACACCTATGGATCATCCCACGAGGCAACTTTCCTCTCTCAAAATCGAACTGCGACTCGCTGAACCTGCCGCTTCTGCTAACAGCGTATTCAACCAGCATCGTCATGATTCTCTAGCTCGCATTCTCTAAGTTCGACAGCAAGCCTATCGGTCGAAAGGTCCGAAGAATGTGATTACTGCTAGCAAACAGCTAATAAAGATAAACTCGAATATTGATACAATGACAATCATCGTATCACTAAGATATACTAGAGCGGCAGCATCGGGCCTTTTAAGTGGCAATAGAGAAACTCCACGAAGGAAAAGCATTACGAAATTAAACATCAGTTCTTGGAGAGCTCAGAACTATCAGAAACTGCTAATTACTTCGCTATATAGATAAACTTCTACCACAAAAGTGGATTCAGACTAAATCACTCCACCAACACAATAGGAAGGATTTTTTGTCTTCACCAGCTTCAAGAACAGCGCATAGGACAGTAGCATAACGTGCATGCTGCTTTCATAAACATGACAAAAGCATTCAATAGTGGCGATAGGACAGCTTTTGTGAGAAATTATGTCTCTTCTCTTCTTCTTCAGGTTCCTTCTCCTATCGGAGGTTGGTAATCATGACTGCAATTCTTATTTTATTGGCTGCTATTCGAAACAGTTCGTTGGAACTTCGACCAAACCATTCCCTTAAATTTCTAAGCCAAGATATCTTTCTTTTTCCAACACTTCTTCTGCCCCTTATTTTACCTTCCATAATCAACCTCAACATTTCATAACAGGTTCCTCCCATAACATAGCTGAGATATTGTAATTTACGTTTTTTTATCGTTCTCAATACTTCCTCCTCCTTGTCCATTCTCCGCAATACTTCTAAGTTGGTAACATGATCCACCCAAGATATTCTTAGCATTCTTCGATAACACCAACGTTCAAATGCTTCTAGTTTTTTTCTTTCGGCCTGTTTTAGTGTCCATGATTCAGATCCATATAACAATGTCGAGAACACATAGCATTGCAGGATACGAACTCGTATAGTTAGTGTGAGGTCACGACTACAGAGGACTTTTTTTAATTTTGTAAACGCCGCTCGAGCTATTTCCATCCTTACTCTTATTTCTCTGTTTTGATCGGAGTTTTAAGTAATCCATGTGCCGAGATATTTATACTCTGTTACCTTCTCTATACGTGTGTTAGAAATTAAAAGATGTCTGCTGTGGTTTGATTTTTCGTAACTACCATAAGTTTGGTTTTCTTAAAGTTTATCTTAATATCATAATTGTTACATCTTTGGTTTAGACGTTCTTACAAATCTTGTAGATCTTGTAAATTGTCCTCGAACATCACTGTATCGTCTGCATATCTTATGTTATTGACGATTTATTATAATTGTAATTATGTCTCACTTGAATGTATCTCCAATCTAGCATTCTGTAAGTCTCCACGACAACAACCGGGTTACGTCTCTGTTAATAGGAAAGTAGCAAATGATTTTATAACCCTCACAGGGGTAGACAGGGATGTGTCTTAGCACTTCTGTTATTTAAAATCTTTATGGCTGCTCATGCCCTGATTTCTTCGTCTACGGAGCTTCGGTGGTTAATAGTCCAGTGCTTATTGAGAAACTTAAACTGCTAACTTTGTTCTTCTTTGATTATAGATTTTAGTCGGTTTAGATACAGCTATGAAACAATATGAACAGGGTTCTAGGCCGATACGATGTCTTCTTATTTGAGGTTTCTAGGTTTAAGGCTAATAATCACTTCTGTAATGTAATAAATAACACGACACATACTTTTTATAGGTTTAGACATATTCCATGTGAAAAGCAGTGATACCTCCACATGGAACCCATTTTTCAAGAACGTGAGGTGTGCGTGTATACTGCAAATCGCCAGTTATCCGATATTGGATACGGCACTGTTAGAAGAATAGCTCGATTATTATTTTCACTTCGGATACCTTCTCCTTCCAATGTGCCACCATCTTTATCAAAGGCGGATTCATCTTTAACAGCACTCATCTTTTTTAAGATGCTGCTTCATCCAGTTCATTAATGGTTTTTTCTTCAAATGCCCTACTTTCTTGATTTTACCCGTGCCTTTCTATGATTCGAGGGGATACAGCAGATGGGGGTATCATAACCGCATATTTAACACTAAGTAAAAAAACAGAACCTTGGAATTGGAATAATCTATGAAAAGCAACGTCTATTCCTTGAATTTCTATTATTTTTCAATCGGTAATGTATTCTTTCAAACCACATCTAAAAAATTCATTTGTTATTACCATATCAAGTTGTTTTTGGTCTTGATATTCACATTGCATGTACTACAAGCAAAAACTATGCATTCCTTAAGATTGTAAAACCTGTTACACACGTCATATATTTTGTTTCTGCCCCGACGTCCTCTGACTCACTTTTATATAACACTTATTTGCAGCACCAAATTATCTTTAAGAAAAACCTTAAAAAAATCTTTGTTGAAAATGTTTATATAAGAGAGCAAGCAACAACTGCGAAATATTCCGTCGTCTTTGTGAAAGTCTTTAATTTTATAGTACAAAAACCTGTGTAAATAGCTGTCGTTGAGTGTAAGCCAGACAACTTTTTATTAACAGAATTGTTTTCAAGGTGATTGAAACGTATCTACTGTGGGATTCTTTTGAACAATTAGCATCAAAATCTACACTGCAGCATTGCTTAAACACTGCTTTAGTTTATTAATAACAAATTGGTTACATATGATTAACGCAGTTTAACAAACAATAATGGAAAGCATAACTTGCCGATTTCACAATAACTACACGTCTTACTTAATGTTTCACTATATCTCTACTACTATCAACTGTTTTTTAAGTTACTAGACTATACTCGACCATTCCTGTTTTAATTTGTCGTATCCTGATAATTGATTGTCGATTCCACGGCTTCATATATTCGTCCGTTATAGAAGTTTTTAGAGGTCCCCCGGCAAGAAGATTTTTTCTCTACTTCTCCTGGTTTCACTTTTGTTAAGCAGGTACGCCCGAAATATTTAGGTTTAAGTTTCTATCCACCACGCCCATGGCTACTCACCTCAGAATGCGGGATAGGGGGCTTTGAAATGATCAGGGAGTTTGCACGAGCCATGCTAGGATCGCCGACGTGGTTGCTAGAGAAATACATCTATCAGCCTACAGGGTAACCGAAAGCAGAGGACTGGCTAAAGTTAGAAAAAGGATACTCTCACTCACCATCCCAACAAGGAAACAATGAGAGCAAAAACGATGTTAAGCTCCAGCCGAATGCCTTGATATGCTGACACCGACGGTCCTCGAGTGACTGAAAGGCAATCCTTTAAAAGCAGGAATTTATATTGTTACGTTTTTACGTTTCGGGCTATTTAAAAATTATACGCCGCTTCTTGTACATGCATTTATTTACAACGATTTATCTTAACTATTTACAAAGCAACTATTAAACGCGGACACAAATTATTTATAAACTACCGGAACTATTTCTAACAACGATACACTTATTTTATCTATATATGACTTAACATTAATGATTCATATGTGTTATATTTTATTTTATGCGCGTTATTTATGTGGCAGTTTTACGCCTTCGAGCTGGATCAGAACTGCCCGCTATTCCTGCCGGCGCGTATTTATATGGCCGGATAATTTCTTCTGGAAAACGTCTCGACCATTCCGGCAACGCTGGCGTGTCACGCGTATTAATCACCGAGGCCGCTGACTCATCCGTCGCACCTGGCTCCAAGGTCGCTTCTCGAATATTCGGGACACTGACTCACGCGTCTGCAACGGCCTGATCCCAAGGTCGTTACACTGCCCCTGTCTTAGGTCGTTCTGTCTCAGAACGAGTTGCGTCGGGTGCCTGTCCTCTCGCTCTTGTAGGGGTTCGATGGCGGTATTTGCAGGCGGACTGGCCGAAGGAGCAGCAGTCTACCGTGGGCTCAACGCCTCGCAACAGCTGGAACAGCAGACCTCGACTGGACGCCGGGTGTCTCTTGTACTGCCGATCGGTAGGCCATCAGGAACAGGTAAATGCACTGGTTTCAGTCACGCTGATGCTCGGAACCCACCTGGGACAGATGCTTCTTCATGGTTTGGTTCATCCTTTCCACCATGCCGTCCGATTGAGGATGGAGGGCAGTGGTCCGGGTCTTGTGTATCCCCAGTAGCTTGCAGACGTTCTGGAACAGTTCGGACTCGAAATTCCGGCCCTAGTCGGAATGTAACTCCAGAGGGACTCCAAAACGGCTGAAGCACTCCTTCACCAGAACATCAGCGACAATACCGGCCCCTTGATTCGGAAGGGTGTACGCTTCGGGCCACTTGTTGAAGTAGCCCATGCACGCCAGGATGTATTTATTTCCCAATTCGGTTTCGGGGCATGGTCCGGCGATGTCAATGGCTATCCCCTCCAACAGACCACCGACGTTGTACTGCCACATCGGAGCTATACGTCTTCCAACCGGTCCGTTTCCTGTAGCGCAGACTCCGCACCTCCGGCACCACTCTCGGACGTCATCTTTGCAGCTCGCCCAGTAGAACCTTTCTCGGACTTTCTGCAACTCCTTCTTCAATCCAAAGTGCCCCCAGAGGAGCCACCACGCAGGTGGCGCAGAACCTCCGCCACGTTACTCCTTGGAACCATTGATTGTGATCTCGTTGCCCTACCGTCCTCATCTTTCAAGATTCTGGTCAGGACGTTGTTGTCCAGCTACAAGGAGTCCCATTACGCCCAATAGGTCTTCACCGTTGGGCTGGTGGCGGAGACCTGCTGCCAGGTAGGTCGA